>JADBJO010012807.1:41188-55790 GCA_016801955.1 Conus betulinus | reverse complement strand
AATAATATATATATATATATATATGTGTGTGTGTGGTGTGTGTGTGGTTGTGTGTGTGTGTGTGTGTGGATGAACCAAGCACAGAGATGTATTTTATACAAATCCGATTTTCACTCTTGAACAAGGCTATCTATTTGCTAAACCCACGCGCAAGCACCCGCACGCGGCATGTACACACACACACACACACACCAAAACACACACAAACACACACACATACAAACCACAACACAACATGCACATACACACATTCACGATCGTGATACACACATACCTACATGAGAGATGCAAGTCTTATGTCAAATGTCGTGCAGGATGTACTCAATTATTGCAATATTCACCGAAGAACGTCATAAATGATCATAGCCATAAACAAGTATACCATCAGGGCAAAAAACAACTACTGTTGACAGACAATGCAACCGTGATGTTTAAGATTCTGTACCTCCCACCCCCACCCCTCCCCCGCCCACCCCACCGCGGTTGGAACCAAGCTGAGCGATGCTGGTCGTGCTCTGAATTGTCTGCCAGTATAAATGCGTTATATCACACCTGCCTGCTACAGAGTAATGTGATGCCACTTCCTAGTGTGTTGCGTACCCTACAAAACTTGTGCGACTTTCTCTCTGGAGTCGCAGGGGGGAAAATTATAACAACAACAGCAATCTAATCAACAGTGTGCGTCCTGTGAATCTATCGATTCTGTGAAAGGCGGTGAAAACACTTACATTTAGGGCTTTTTTTTGTTTAAATAGGTAGTATGACGTTTAAAAAAATCCTACAACTACGTACAAAACAGGAATAATGATATGATGATAATAGCAATAATAATAGCAATAATAATAATAATAATAATAATATAACATAACAATGACGATAGTGATAATAATAAAATTATAATGATATTAATAATGATGCTGATGATGATGATAATAATAATAATAATAATAATAATAGTAACGATGATGATGATGATGATGATGATGATGATGATGATGATAATAATAATTACAACAGTAACAACTACTCATCATCATCATCATCATGGATATCCGTCGTGGTCAACGACGACATAAGTGACTCCACATGTGCGAGCACAAAGCCAAAGCTGGACACACAAATACATCCGCACTCTGGGCATGCGACAGCTGTCATTGGGTCAGGTCTCCTTTCTTTGCGCGCTTGGCACTTCTG
Source organism: Conus betulinus (assembly GCA_016801955.1). NCBI lineage: Eukaryota > Metazoa > Mollusca > Gastropoda > Neogastropoda > Conidae > Conus > Conus betulinus. The sequence continues at coordinate 54,596 of JADBJO010012807.1, read as the reverse complement.
GTCCCAATTCCTGCAAACGCTTTCTTCGAAGCTATTAACTCCTTTCTGGACAGCAAGTCGCCAGGCACTGCGGTCTGTGTCAAGTGTTTCCCAGCCCTGAAGTGGGATGGCCACAGGAAGCCAGCGATACTTTCAGACAGTCCTTGAAGCGTTTGAGTGGCCGCCCAGTGTTTTTTTTCCAGCTGCCAGCTCAGAGAAGAAAACATTTTTGGAAGTCGCGTGTCGTCCATTCGTACCTCATGCCCAACCCCTTCAACTGCGATTTCATGATCAGCGCCAGGAATCGATACCAGGAATCTTTACTCTGCGAAGCACTTCTGTGTAGAAATCCTGTCCTCCCAGATGTCCATGATCTTACGCGTTGCAGCGGAGGTGGAACTGATCCAGTCTTCAGTTGTTTCCTGTACAGCGTCCAGGTCTCACAGCCGTAGAGCAGCGAGGTGACAACGACTCCTCTGTAGACTGCCAGACTTCGATACTTAAAGTGACGCCACGGCTTCCCCGCACTCTGTTCCAAAGCCTGCCGAAGGAAGCTCCTGCTTTTGCCAGTCTGTTCGACACTTCTTTATCCAAGCCACACGATGAAGACAAGCAGCTCCCCAAGCAGGTGAAGCTGTCAACATTCTTCGGGATCGTGTCCTCGATCACGATCTTTGGTTCTGGAAGGAGAGAGGCTGGATGCTGGCTGGAGCATCACTTCTTTCTTCGCAGGCTGATCGTCAGCCAAGGGCTTTGCTGCTGCAGACAGGCAACTGGCAAGCTCTTGCAGGTCTGGTTCGTTGAGTGCTGCGAGTGCACAGTCATCGGCAAACAGGAAGTCTCTCACAAGGGCTCAAGAACTTTTGTTCTGGCCTTCAGGCACCTTAAGTCGAAGAAGCGGCCATCACATCTGTAGCGGACAGTGATCCCCGCGTTGGTACTGGAGAGAGCAGAGAACAGCATTGCGTCGAACATAAGGCTGAGTAGGGTTGGTGCCAGAACACACATCCTTGCTTCACTCCGTTGGATACGGGGAAGGGGTCAGACACAGTGCCGTTTTCCACTGCGCGAGCCATCATGCCGTCATGGAAGGATCGTATAATCTTGACAAACTTTCAGTGGGCAGCCAAGTTTTGGACAGTATAGCCCACAGACCCTCGTGACTGACGGTTGTCGAAAGCCTTTGTCAGGTCCACAAAGAGGATTAGAGGTTCTGATTCTGTTCCTGGCACTTCTCTTGCAGCTGGCGTACACCGAAGATCATGCCGGTTGTCCCCCTGTTGCTCCTGAAGCCACACTGGCTCTCGGAGACGATATCGTCCAGCAAGTGGTGTATGATGCGATGACACGGGCCATAATCTTCCTGCTATGCTCAACAGTGAGATTCATATGTGGTTGTCACACGATGCTCTGTCGCCCTTGTTCTTGTGCAGAGGGATGATGTTGGCATCCTTGAAGTCTTGTGGTACTGCTCCCCTCACCCCAGAACTGTTGTATCAGCTCAGATAGCTTGTCGACCATGGCATCTCCACCAACCTTGAACATCTCAGGGGGAATGCCATCAGGGCCCAGTGCCTTTCCGATTTGGAGCTGCTTGATCGCCTTCTGGGTTTCCTCCTTAGTCGGTGGGTCATCAAATGATGTCAAAACTGGACGTTGGGGCATGTCCCAGATCGCTTGCTGATCGATCTGAGATGGTCTACTCAAAAGATGGCTGAAGTAGTCGCACCACAGCTTGTACAAGACCACAGTTTTCAGTACGCAGAGTGCGATCAACTGTCCTTACAGGCGCCATGGCGTTGGTGGAGGGGACATGCACAGACTTCAGGCCTGCAAAGAACATCTTGGAGTTGTGCTCATCAACGTACTGTTGTAACTCTGCAGCCTTCTCTTTCCACCATCTGTCCTCCATCTGTCTCGGCTCAGCCTGGACCTTTCCTCCGAGATGCTTGAAACGATCATGCTTGGCTGCTGATCCCTTGTCGTTGAGCCAGGTTGTGTGGGCTTCGTACTTCTGTTGTAACAATCTGCCGATCTCCGTGTTGTTGCTGTCAAATCAGTCCTGGTGTTTCCTCTTTGGGTGCCCGAGAGACAGCCTGGCAGAGTCGTAGACTGCGTTTCTGAAGTTTACCTAGGCCTTTTCTAAGTCAGCTTCATCTGGTAAACTATTGAGCTGGTTCGCAAGGTCGGTCCCAAGGGTTTCCTTGTCACTGGATCATTCAGTTTCTGGACATCCAGCTTCTTCTTGATGTGGCTTTCTGGTGTCTGTGGGTGCTAGCGATGGAGAAAGAGAGCTTGCACCTCAGCAGCAGGTGGTCAGTCCAGCAGTCCGCCCCCCTCATTGCTCTTGTGATGTGGACATCCTGGATGTCACGCCGCTAGTGATCACATAGTCGATCAAGTGCCGGGTGTCTGGAGCGAGGGTGCATCCAGGTGACCTTGCGGGTGTCCGACAGCTGGAACAATGTGTTGTGATGGTCAAAACAAACTCAGCGCAGAGTGTAAGAAGCAGCTGGCCATTTGAGTTTTCCTGTCCAACTCCATGCCGTCGATGATATTCGGCCAAGACTGGGAGTCCCTGCCCACACGAGCGTTGAAGGCCATAAGAAGTGAAAGCTTGTCATCCTTGGAATACTGCGTAGCAAGCTTGAGAGGTTCTTCTGTTCTTGGGTGTAGGTCATGGTGGGGGCGTACACACTGATGAGGTGTCAGGTGCTGCTTTCCTTGGAGAGGCAGTCTCATAGTCATCAGACGATCACCGCAAAGCCCATCTCTGCTTATCTTTTATCCTCCAGGGGCCTTGCTGTCCAGAAGAAGGTGTATCCAGCTCCTCTTCTGTGATTTCTCCACTGTCTGCAGGCACGTCTCGCTGAGTGCCGCGATATCAACTTTGTAACGTTTTAGTTCTTGGCCCACAAGTGCTGTTCGATGCTCTGGTCTGTCGCTCCTCCTGTTGTCCATTAGAGTCTGGATGGTCCAGGCTCCCACACATAAAGTGCGCTTGCTCTTGTGGTAGATCTTTTGAATGAGATCGACCCGGGTTATAAGATGTCCGGTCAGCTGCGGTATGCTGACAGGATGGGTTGAGGCAAGCTTTCTTTAGGTCACCTTTTCTAGGCCCCTGCCCATGAGGGGGGAGAGTGCTATCCCTGAATAGGGCTGCTCCGTTGCCAAGGTGGCTGCGCGTAACCTACTCTTGCCCCGGTGAGTAGAGTGACGACCATCCTGCCCTGATCGCCTGAGTGCAGGTCCGTGACTACTAGCTCCCAGTGCATCTCTCATCTTCCACCGTCGCTACTAGCCTGTCGCCCCAGGACTTTGGGAAAGCAGAAAGGAGAGGTGGAGTCAATGAAATCCTGGGCAAAAAAGTATATGGAGGCCGTAGGTTGATCAAGCACCAAGTGATGAGGGAGTTCACAACAAAGCCGTCTTAGGGGGATCCACTCCGGATTTTTCGTTTAGGTGGTTACTCCCTGTAGCCTTCGCATCTTTACCCACAAGGCCGCTGCAAGGCAGCAGGACCCGGTCCCATGGGTGGGGGAGACTCTGGAGGGTGGGGGTGGCCATCTACCCCTGCAGTCTAAAGAATGCCCATTTGTCCACTACATTATCCTATTATATATGCTGCTGCTGCTGCTGATACTACTATTACTATACTAACTATGCGTAAAGCATCAAAGTTGTGCTGTTATATACGACTAAATTGCTGTTGTGCTGCTGTGCTATTATACTACGATTACTAGGCTGCTGGCTGCTGCTACTATACTACTACTATACATACTACTACTACTACTACTACTACTACTACGGCGTTGCAACTCAATTCTGGAGATTTTTTTCCGGTTTGTTGATTTCCAATGCCAATTTTGTGCAGAATTGGACAAAAATAAGCGACTGCTCGTTTCATGTTCGTTGCCGCAGTGTTGTTATCTGCCTGGAAAACCAAGGGTCAAAACGCGTCGGTTTTTGGGCTGTAATCGTTGGGCCATGTGTTGTTTCAACCTTTTGAGATTTTTCCGTCGACACAAAATATCCTTTGGTCAGTCGTATGTTGAGAAGGGGGTATTGCACTGGCAATTGCCCCATTGAGAGTCGGTGTTTCTTTCCCTTTTCAGTGATCCTCTTCTATCTCTCCCCCAATCTAATTCTCTATTTCACAATAGCCATGACCACTCCCAAACAAAACCAACACCACACACACACACCTATGCCCCCACCCTCCTTATGCCTCTTAACAGTATTGACCTCTACATCTCAACGTTTTGTTAAGCAGTCTGCATATATTCATAGGCGGGCTTGTGTGTGTGGGAATGGGCCGGTGCGTGGCGTGGTGTGTGTGTGGTGTGTTGTGTGTTTGTGGGTGGGTGTGTGTGTGAATGAGTCGTCGACGCACGTGGTGTGTGTGGTGTGTGGTGTGTGTTGTTGTTGTGTGTGGTGTGTGGTGTGTGTGGGTGTGTGTGTGGTGTTGCCCCTGTTGTGTGTGTGTGCGCCCACGCTCACGATCGTGCGTAGATTCTTCTTAAATTATTTGCTTCTTGCATGCTTCTCCCCTGAACATGCTGTCATGAATTTGTCTATGCCAGGCGATATTCCAATTTTGGACAGGCAGCAGCAGTGGCATTCCCAGACTTCATGGACATCCGTCTGACCATCCGCCCCGCTGGGCGGTCATCCTCAGTGTCTTAGCAGAGAGGAGGACGTGTCTGTGCCACACGGGTCAAGCAGACAACAGCCACCAGTGCAGTGACTCTTTTTCTGGCCACATCCCCCCAACGAGTTAATCACACCCAAACCAACTCCCCACCCGACAGGTTGCGAAGGGAACTGAAACAGAAGCCCTCCAAGCCCCTCTGCACCCGTAAGGTCACATGACCACCAGCAGCATGGAAGTCCCCGAAAGAACGCTGCAGCCAAGTGTTAACACCCGCAGTGCTGGACAAGAGCTTAAATCCATGAAAATTCGGGGTCGCTGCAGTTTGGAAAAAACCCGTTTGTCAAAACAGCTTCTCTGTCGCGGAAACAGCGGGCGTCTCCTTTTTAAAAGTCCTAAACACAGTCCCCAAGTGCGAGTGCGACTTTAAAGTCCAGGTACCACCTACCACGTGGTACTGTTTTCGAATTACCAGTGTGCAGTTCGTTCTACTATTGTATTATGTAGACTATGTCCATCGCCATCAGAGAGAAACTTTGGACACAGTGTTTGGTGCCTGGCAAGAGAGCTCTTTGAGATGTACAGTGCCACAGACACTGCTTTGGTCAGGGTAGGTTATTGGGCATTACAGCAGTGAGCTGCACGAAATGTGTCGTTGTCGTGTCTTTGAATGCTGTGAACCGGACTGACAGGAGACTGTGGAACTGCAGTGGGTTCATCTGTCTGCGTCTGCTGGTGTGTGTGTGTGTGTGTGTGTGTGTGGGTGTGTGTGTGTGTGTGTGTGGTGTGTGTGTGTGTCTGTCTGTCTGTCTGTCTGCCTGTCTGTGGTTTGTGTATGTGTGTGTGTGTGTGTGTGGTGTGTGGGGTGTGTGTGTGTAGAGAGAGGATAGTGTGTGTGAGAGAGAGAGAGAGAGAGAGAGGAGAGAGAGTTTACGCCAGAGAGAGAGTGCTGTGATGCGTGAGTGTGTGTGTGTGTGTGTGTGTGTGTGTGTGTGTGTGTGGGTGTGGTGTGTGTGTGTGTGTGTGCGTGCGTGAGAAAGAGAGAGAGACGAGAGAGTGTGTGTGTGTGTGTGTGGTGTGTGTGGTGTGTGTGTGTGTGTGTGTGTGTGTGTGCGCCGCGCGCGGGTCTGGCGCGCGGCGCGCGCTGTGTGTGTTTAAATAACTATTTTATGAGTTATTGATAAACCACCTCTCCACATTCTCAACTCATCTTTGTGTCTTCATTTTGCTCTTTTTTTATGATTGGGTGGTTAAATCCAATCCCACACCTTTTAACATAACATATATGCACCCATCTCCTCCCTCCTCCTCGTCTTGAGGATGACTGTTTAAAAACTGACTTATGGTGTCACAAAGTGGAATGAGGGGTGCCTATAAATAGATCTGTGGAAATTTTTCTCTCTTGGATGTCCTGAAGGCGTGTAAGCTGTTTGTGCATTTTATCAAAATCAAATCTTTCTTTCACTCACTCACGCCACTCTAAAACATAAAAACAGCCCCAAACGGGGATTTAGCAAGGAATGTACATTAAATAAGAACGAGAAGATCGAAATGATTTTTATAGCACTTGAACAACATCAACATGTAATCGTAAACTATTTGATTATATCAACATGTGTGGTACACTCACACTCCTTGTTAGGCTGGAAAAAAAATTCATAGCATCACTCATGACACAATGCAATGACAACAAACAACAACAAAGAAATTAAAGGGTTTCTAACATTCTCAAAGAAAAGTTATCATTTGAGTTTTTTTTCGAGATATGAATTAAATCCTGCTGGAATTCACATCACTGGCCAGGTGTGTTGCTGTCCAAGCTGGGGTAGACTTTCACACACACACACACACACACACACACACACACACACACACACACACACACACACACACACACACACACATCACTCTGACCCTGAATTTTAGATGCATTGATGGCGGTCCACACGATACCACTTCTGGTACTGGGCGCGGCGGAAAACAAGATAGCTGGTCCCACACCAACGACTGGGCACAGGGGAACAAAAGTCAAAAAAGTAGAGCAGCTGTCAGCCATCCAGGGGAGGTACCAGGGAGACACGGCTGCTCAGGAGGAAGGCAGGCCTACTGGCTGTCGAAGAAGAAGGCACCGGGGGAGGAAAGGTGAGTCCTGGCCTCGAAGAAGACGGCCACACCACAGGAGGGGAAAGGACAGCTCAGACACTCCCTCCAGTGCTCTCAGGCAGCCGGACCAGCACCTCAGAGAAAGAAAAAATCACGGGTGGGGGGGGGGGGGGGTGGGGTGTGTGGGGGAGCAAACTTGCAATACCCGACCAACAAATGGGGACAGAGAGTGTCCGGAGCAGGCGTGACTGACTATGTCCATTTTTATCTATCTATCTCTATGCGTCTGTGAGTGTGTGTGTGTGTGTGTGTGTGTGTGTGTGTGTGTGTGTGTGTGTGTGTGTGTGTGTGTGTGTGAGAGAGAGAGAGAGAGAGAGAGAGAGAGAGAGAGAGAGAGAGGTGGATATAATGGTACTCATACAAGAGAAAGATGGGTGTACGATGGTATTCCTATCAGAGACAGATGGGTGTATGATGGTATTCCTATCAGAGAAAGATGGGTGTACGAAGGTATTCATATCAGAGAAAGATGAGTGTACGATGGTATTTGTAGAACAGATAGTATGGGTGTACGAAGGTATTCGTAGAAGAGAAAGACAAGTGTACGATGGTATTCTTGTAAGAGAAAAATGGTGTACGATGGTATTCATATCAAATAAAGATGGGTGTGTGATGGTATTCATATCAGGAAAAGATGGGTGTACGATGGTATTTGTAAAAGAGAAGAACGAGTGCGCAATGATATTCTTGTAAGATAAGAATGGGTGTACGACTGTATTTGCAGAACAGAAAGATGGGTGTACGATGGTATTCATATCACAGAAAGATGGATGTACAATGGTATTCATATCAGTGAAAGATGGGTATATGATGGTATTCACAAAACAAAAAGATAGGGGTAAGATGGTATTCATATAAGAGAAAGATGGATGTACGATGGTATTCGTAGAACAGAGAGATGGGTTTACGATGGAATTTATATCAGAGAAAGATAGTGTGTATGATGGTTTCATATCAGAGAAAGATGGGTGTACGATGGTATTCGTAGAACAGAAAGATGGGTTTACGATGGCATTCGTAGAACAGAGAGAGATGGGTGTACGATGATATTCATATCAGAGAAAGATGGGTGTACTATGGCAGTCATAGAACAGAAAGACTAGTGTACGATGCCATTCATATCAGTGAAACATCGGTGTATGATGGTATTCATATCAGAGAAAGATGGGTGTGCGATGGTAGTCATAGGACGGAAAGATGGGTGTACGATGGTATTCATGTCAGAGAAAGATGGGTATACGATGGTACTCTTATGCCAGTCATAAATGCTAATAAAACATTTAGATATACTATTCTAAAGACACCAAGTTTTGTTGGTGGGTGCAAAGCAAGGGCCTTTCAAATGAGGCACAAAAAAAATTGCATCATGAAACAGTTACATGTTCTAAAGGATCCTTCATTTACACTATCCATAAAAACTGTTTGATATTCAGGTTCAGCCGATTGTGCAGTACGGCTACGAGCTATGTGGATAAGAAGAAGTGGTTGTCTATTGGGAATCCGTTCATATTTTTGCTGTGAAGAGGTTTCTAGGAGTAGATAGATGGATTCCGAGCATGATCTTCATCATGGTGAAACTGATTGATTTCCCCATCTGTTTTTTGCCTCTGCTGTCAGATGTATCCGCTTTAGGCTCAAAGCATGAAACATTACAGACTTCCAAATAGCCCGCAAGGCATACAGTAAGTGACATGTCTGAAATACAAGAAGTAAAAGTGACTGGATGAGCAAAGCGTGCCTCTCTATCTGTCTATTTGAATATGGATTTCAACGGCAGTGGTGTCAAGACACTGTGTTGTCCATCAACCCTACAAAAGCCCAGATAGTTGGTCTGCACTCCCAACAACAGGACATCAGAAGAATTACCCTCACCAGTTTCATTAATGAAATACCAATTGAATCAACTGAAATCCTTGGCTCTGTGGGTCTAAATTTTGATGGAATGCTGACCTTTAAAAAAAAAAGGTTTGAGAATATGGTTCTTAAATGCAAAAAAAGGCCTGTCTGCCATGAAACGAATGGCAGCCAAAGGCACTGGACGTCTCCATCTCTACCGACTGTATCACGAACTTGTATTGAATGTGATGGTGGATTGAGGCTTACAGCATGATCAAAGGCCAGTCTACATAAATTAGAAAGAATTCAAAATGATGCAGTGAATTTGAGCTTGGGAACCACGAAGGATACCCAGTTGAAACTATGCGATATCTGCCTGTCCCTCCTTCATTGCAAGTCAGACATAAGCTAGAACAGGTGAAGGCATATTTGAGAGCACTTGAAAATCCACCAAAACTCACTCACAACAAAACACACAAAAGGCATCTGGCTAGAAAACGTGGAAAGTCCTGGATGGGACAGACAGAAGACAATATACAGCGTGTGTGCGAGTAAGCGGAATGAACAGACATGAAGGTATGGGAAAAGTATCCACACCACTTCAAACACTTCTATCAAATTGTGATCGCTCCAGAGCTTGAAAGACACTGTCAAGAATGGCCAGAATACAAAGCCAATGCAGAAATTCAGATGCAGGTACAACACCTTGGCACAAAAGCAGATATTATATACGCTGATGGTTCTGTCACCGAAGGTAAATAGGGCTGGGGATACAGAGTGAAGCAAAATGGCGGAACTGTGCAGGAAGAGAATGACGTGTATAGTTTAACAAATTTAAATCTAGCAATGGAGGTGGAAGCAGTGACACAAGCATTCCACGACTTTCATCCACAGGCTAGTTTAAAACTCAACAAGCTCTGATACTGACTCATGAACCTATTTCAACAAAATAGCGAGTGAAACAGGAATCCCTACTTGGCATGAAAGTATGTGCAACCTTCCTCCCAGAGGGACTCATATGGGTGTACTGCCCTGGACATGCAGGAGTTAAAGGAAATGACAGAACAGACACACTGGCGGCAAGGCAACGATAAGAACTGGATTACAGCTTGGCCGATCTGATGTGATAAGAAATCGAAGGAATCATCTCAAGAAACAATACCAGTGCCACTCTACCATAGACCATTTTTTTTTAATGAGCTGAACGTCAAGAGAGGAAGTGGCTGCACATCAAGACTTAAAGGTAGAGCGAGCAAGTAACAATATAAAGCAACAAATACTGGAATCATCGCAAGACCAGCACTAAGAAGAATCCTAGAGAAAGGTGCAGACTCATCCTGAGCCTTTCCAAATAACAGACATAAATGATCAAAACACACTTGAACTGAAGTAAGACTGTATCTCTTAGGGACCCCAGTATATACTGTAGATGTGTGTGTGTGTGTGTGTGTGTGTGTGTGTGTGTGTGTGTGTGTGTGTGTGTGTGTGTGTGTGTGTGTGTGTGTGTGCTGTCATTGTTCTTGTTGTTCTTGTTACTATGTGCTCTTCTGAATATTCGTCTCTCACAACTAATCAAACACGCACTTACACACACACACACACACACACACACACACACACACACACACACACACACACACATGCACCCGCACATGCGCACGCACACACACGCATACACGCGCACACACACACACACACACACACACACACACACACACACACACACACACACACACACACACACTCACACACGCATGCATGCACGCACGCTTACACACGCGCACTTGCACGCACGCACGTACACACACACACACACACACACAAACACACACACACACACACACACACACACACACACACACACACATACATATATGCATACAGATATACAGTCAACACACATAGAATGATAAATGGCACAGGTCATGCTAGGTAGGTACCCAAGGTCTGACCATCGCGTTGGGATAGTGTGTAGGTCAGACACATACCAGGTCGTAGCCACGAGACCCTTTTTCTTTTGATTCTCTCATCTTAGTCCGTAATTAATTTATTCATCAGCTCTAAATCATGCACAGTGTGGTCTCGAAACTGAGGGGATGGGGTGTAGTGCATATTATACGTTACACCACCACCTCTAAGCTTCGAGACCACACTGCGCATGGATGTGTATGTACCGCGCTGTCCCCTCCACTGCCTACAGAAACAGAGGGGGTGGGGTGGAGTGGGGATGGGGGTGGGGTTGCAAAGTGTAATTTTCACCTTGTGGTGGGTTTGGCCGTTTGGTCGGAAAAGATGGAATTCCTGCGGAATTGTGTAAAGCACTGGGAACCACAGCTTTCAGAGCGTTCCACGATGTCCTCTCGACCATCTGGGAGGACGAGGACATGCCAGCAGACCTCCGTGATGCCACTATCGTGGAACTTTATAAGAACAAAGGGGCAAAAATCAGACTTGTGGTAACTACAGAGGAATTTCTCTTCTCTCCATTGCTGGAAAGATACTTGCCCACATCATCCTCAAAAGGCTCCTCAACAACATCTCTGAAGGCAACCTTCCTAAAGCCCTGTGTGGTTCCGCCCTGGCCACATCACCATTGACACAGTGTTTGCTGCGCGACAAGTCCTGGATAAATACATCGAGCGGCAGGTGGATTTGTACGCAGTGTTCATAGACTTGACCTAAGCTTTTGACACTGTCAACAGAGAAGCTTTGTGGACCATCCTGATGAAGCTGGGCTGTCCACACAAAGTTCAACGCCTTGATAAGACTCTTCCACAACAACATGACTGGAGAAGTCCTTTCTAATGGTGACTGTATAAACTTCTTCAACATCGCAAACGGAGTGAAATAGGGTGTGTCCTCGGCCCCAAGTTGTTCAACGTATTCTTCACACAGGTCCTTCTTCATGTTATGAAAGATGCGGACTTGAGTGTATACATCACGTGGATCTCAGATGGATCCGTGTTCGACCTCCGTCGTCTTGCTGCTCGTACCAAGACCTGGAGAAACTCATCCTTGAATGCTCTTCTTGTGGAAGACTGTGCTCTCATGGCACACAAGGAACACCTCCAGGTCATTGTCGACCTCTGTTCAGATTAACAATCAGTCTTGGAAAAAACGGAGGTTCTTGTCCAAGCCGCTCCTAACACAGCCAAGCGCCAGCCAGCCATTACCATTGATGGAGTCCAACTGAAGTGCGTGGAGAGCTTCAAGTATCTGGGCAGTGGTGTCTCTGCAGATGGTTCACTGGAGAAAAGATCATGTCCAGGATTCAGAAAGCCAGCCAGTCCCTCAGAAGATTAAGAGTGAAGATTCTCCGGCAGAAAGGCATAAGACTGTATATAAGGCTTAAGATCTACAAGGCTGTAATCCTTTCTTCCATGCTGTATGTATGTGAAACAAGGACCCTGCATCAAAAGCATATCAAGCAACTAGAACAGTTCCATACGCGATCGCTGCGCTTGATTAAAGGCATTCGCTAGCAGGACAAAGCCACAAACCAAGAGCTTTTGGACAAAGCTGGCTTGACAAGCATTGTTGCCGAAAGCTCAGCTACGCTGGACTGGGCACGTCATCAGAGTGTACGACAGCCGCATCCCCAGACAACTGATGTAGGGTGAGCTCAAGCCAGGCTCACGCATACAGGGAAGGCCGAAACAGAAATACAAAGATACCCTTAAGAGCAATCTTAGATGGTGCCGCATCCAGTCTTGCGAGTTCGAAACCCTTGCTGCTGGCAGATCATCTCGGAGGTCCCTCACCTGCAAAGCAACAGCTGCCATCGAAGAGGACACAAGGCTGCGTCTCGCCGCTGCAAGGGACAGACGTCACAGGGCCTCGTCCTCCTCAGTCCCAAACTCAGACCATCGATGTGACACCTGTGGGCGCCTTTGTGCTTCCAGCTTCGGACTGCGGAGTCACATGCGCTGTCATCGTCATCGCTGAGTGCACAGACCATCGTCTTCGTCAGCAAGCGACGGACTACTACCACTACCTTACCGTACCTGGCCGTATGGGCTTGAATATTACTGCAGAGACTGAACAAGATGACTGTATCTGCAGCTTTAGATTTATGCCATCCCCCCCCCCCCCCACCCCCTCCCACATACGCCTTCTCCATATGTCAATTAATCTGGCAACAGTTCATAGTGATAAGGGGTGGCCTATTGTATGCCACTCTAAAGCAATCTCAAGCACGTTCTTTAGAATTACCACATTGTTTAAAGCATTACAAACAATACATACATACATACATACATTCATGCATCTGTGGAAGATGCATGCATACATACATACATACATACATACATACATACATACATACATACATACATGCATGCATGCATACAAACATACATACATACATATACAAACATACATACATACACACGTACGTACGTACGTACGTACGCACGTACATACATACATACATATACATACATACATACATACATACATACATACATACAGAGAGTGATTGATGATGGGATGGATGGATGGATGGATGGATGGATGGATGGATGGATGAAAAAAAAATGAATGGATGGATGGATGGATAGTTTGTTTGTGACAGATAGATAGATGGTCAGATAAGTAGAAAAGCAGATAGGTTTATAGATTGGTAGTCAGGCAAGCAGATAGATAGATAGATAGATAGATAGATAGATAGATAGATAGATAGATAGATAGATAGATAGATAGATATGCCCCCCCCCCCCCCCCGGAAACATACGATGCTGATAAAAAAAAGAACTTGAGCATCTTTTCCTTTTAATTGTG
>JADBJO010012807.1:28688-33688 GCA_016801955.1 Conus betulinus | reverse complement strand
CGGACGTGGTGGCGCCCTCCGGAGGGAGAGCTCACTCACGCCGGCTCCGCGACTAAGCAATTATAGTCGTCAGTAGGGGGCTTAGTAGGTGGTGTCCTGCGTATGTTAGATCAGAACAGGCGCCACTGAACACCACCGAAGTGACTCGGCAGCAGTGCAGTGTCTCCTCCGGTGGGTTGCCTCTTGACGACTTGACAGTGGCTGCTCCCTGTGGATTGTCGGTGCCGGGGCGGGCGGCGGGGCCGGCCGGGCTGTGGCTGTGGGACGGAACACATTCAGTTTCCCAACATTTATACACTGTACCTGTGGGTGCTGGTTGTGGTGTTGTTGCTGCTGCTGTTGTTGTTGTTGTTGTTGTTGTTGTTATTGTGCTGCTGTTGTTGTTAGGAGAAGAAGGAGGATATGGTATTATTATTATCATCATTAGTATTAGCATTAGCATTATTTATTTATTTATTTTAGAAGTAGTAGTAGTAGTAGTAGTAGTAGTATCATCATCATCATCATCATCATCATCATCATCATCATCATCATCATCAAATCACATCATCATCATCATCACAAGTATTATTATTGTTGTCATCAATATCATTATTATTAGTAGTAATAGTATTGTTGTTGTTGCTGCTGCTGCCGTTGCTGCTGCTGCTGCTACTGCTGATGTTGTTATTGCTGCTGCTCTTGCTGTTGTTGTTGCTGTTGTTGTTGTGTTGTTGTTGTTGTTCTTCTTCTTCTTCTTCTTCTTCTCTTCTTCTTCTTCTTCTTCTTCTTCTCTCCTCCTCCTCCTCTCCCTCCTCCTCATTATGATCATGATTATTGATTTATCAGTCTTGGTCTATTGTTTATTAATCTATGTGTGAATCTGTTCTTCTCTTTCATAAATCATAGACTCTGAATTGTGAACCTGTCTCTTCTTGCCCTCTTCTGTGCAGTGTGTGGGTATGGAGAAACGATGTGACGGAGTGAAGGACTGCCTGACGGCTCAGGACGAGAAATGGTGTCTGTGTAAACAGTATGTATATAGTGAAATCATCCCCCCAGCTGTCATTCACTTTGACAAACCTGGGGCGTTTACCATCACCCCTCTATCACCAATGAGCACACAGTGCCCAGACACTCATTTCCAGTGTCATGATGATGGCTATTGCCTCCCTGTCTTTCGTCAGGTGTAATGACATGATCGACTGTCCGGGTCATGAGGACGAAGCTGACTGTCAGAATGTGCAGACATGCCCGGGGTTTTTATCGATGTCGTCACCGTCACAAAAACGATCTGTGTGCACGTGAATCACCTGTGTGATGGTCTGCCACAATGCCCACTGCATGATGACGAACTGGTGTGCGACATGACTTGTCCTGAGTCGTGCGTTTGCCTTGGTTTGGCCTTCTTCTGCAGTCACACTTTTTCTGTCAGCTCTTTCCCACAGATTCGCTACCTTGAAGCCTCTGGTAGTGGAATGCTTATGGGTGACGTCACTCATAACGTCATGTTGATTCACCTGGGTGTACAGGCGTGTGGGTGGAAGAAACTAACTGGAGCCAATCTACCCAATCTTCACAGTGTGGATCTTAGAAGGAATCTTCTAAAGTATGTCAACTTCAGTCATTTTACTGGAATGCCACAACTTCAGATATTAAATTTAGCGGGTAATCCTGTGTCTGATATCATACCTTGTGTCCCAAACCAGTTGGCATATACATCTCTGTTGGTCCTCAATCTTTCTCATGCCAAAGTAGAATATCTCAACACAACCACGTTATCAGTTCTTATGCCAAGTTTACAAATTCTAGATGTGTCATGGAATAAAATACAAGAACTGCAGGAACAAGATGTGCTTCATAATCTTCAGTTTTTAGGTTTACGGGGCTGTCCTATAACTGATTTCTCTCCAGATTTCATGAAAACACATGCCTAAACTTATGTATGTGGTTTCTGACAATTTTAAACTGTGTTGTTCTGTTGTTTTGCCAGACAATTTTCGTGGCGAATGTTTGGCCCCGTACAATGAAATCTCGTCATGTGACGACTTGTTGAAATCTATAACTTACCGTTGCGCGCTTCTGGTCTTTGCAGTGCTTGCTGTTCTTGGAAACTTTGGAGGTTTAGTTTATCGTCTGTACTTTCTGTCAGAGAACGCCAAGACTGGATTTGTCATTTTTGTTCTTCATCTGTGTGCCTCTGACTTCTTGATGGGAGTGTATTTAGTCTTCATTGGCGTGGCAGACAGGATTTATGCTGTAGGTACATTTGGAATGATATTGTATGGACAAAGAGTCCAGCTTGCAGCATTGCAGGATTCTTATCCTTGTTATCATCTGAAGTGTCAGCATTTCTGATCTGTGTGATCACTTTGGACCGCTTCCTCGTGCTCCGTTTCCTTTCAGTAACATCCGGTTTGGAGCCAGATCGGCTCAAACAGCCTGTCTTAGTATATGGGGCACTAGGACTTACGCTGGCAACGGGTTGCCTCTGCTTCCAGTCACCTCACACTGGGAGTTCTTCCACCAGACAGGTATTTGTATTCCACTGCCTGTCACCAGAGCTCAGTTTCCTGGTCACCTGTACTCATTCAGTATCATGATTGTCTGCAACCTGATCTTGTTTCTCACCATGGTCTGGGTCAGTTTCTCATTTACGCGTCGGTGAGGAAGAACACAATGTCTAAGCAGCTCAAACAGACCCAGGAGATAGGTGTGGAAAACGCACAGTCCAAGGAAGCAACTATCGCCAGGCGTTCTCCTCTCAGTGGCTGTGTCTGATTTTCTGTGCTGGTTTCCTATCGGTCTGTGTGGGGTCCTGGCTGCCAGTGGCGTCATCATTCCAGGGAGATCAACGTAGGAATGGCCATTTTGTACTGCCACTCAACTCAGCACTCAACCCCTTTCCTCTACACGTTGAACATGATACTGGAGAAACGGCGCAAAGCCCAGGAAACTCCGTTTTCAGAAGTTTATTACGTACTCAGCAAAAGCGGTAAAATGTGTGTGTGTGTGGTGTGTGTGTGTGTGTGTGTGTGTGTGTGTGTGGGTGCGTGCGTGTGCGTGTGTGTGTGTGTGTGTGTGTTTCTGAAATTGAGATGAAATAGATGGTGTTTTTGAATGAAATTAAATAAAGACGCACTAAAATGAAATGTTATAGATGCTCTGTGATTTTCAGCTTCCTCCATGATCAGTCAGCAGCGCCCCAAGGGAAGGTGAGAGGAGAAGGGAGGGTTGCAATTGTTAAAGCCTGTACAAAAGGTAATTTTGATAAAAGCTAAACCCTCAATTGACCATCAAAGACCCCCCCCCCCCCCCTCCCCCTTGCCCCTCTTCGTTTTGCTTTTCAGTTAGGGCTACTGACAAGATGACAAATAGGGAATAAGTCAAACTAACACAGAAGAAAGAAGCAGAAAAAAACAAGAAGAGAAACGAACGAAGAAGAAGAAGAAGGAAGAAGAAGAAGAAGAAGGAGGAGGAGGAGGAGGAGGAGGAGGAGGAGGAGGAGAAAGGAGGAGGAGGGGAGGAGGGAGAAGTGTGATGGAGCAAATTTTGTCCAGTTCCAAATTTGGGGACACATCGGACCGGAGCAGGTAAACCTGCAAAACCGGTTGACCTGTTTACCTAACAGCTACTCACCTGTGTTTGTGTTAGTTGGGTGAGTGAGGACTTCCCTCAGTCTCTGAAGAGCTACCAGTCGAGCAACTTGTTCAGGCGCACCGAAGGAAGACTGAAGGCGTTGTCCTCACTGGCACTAGTCAGGTATGTTTCCCCAGTTAAATGGAAGATTTTTTTCCCTGCACGTACCACGCCTGTCCACAGGGGAATACTTAGTTGAAGACAAGGCAATAACCACTGATAGCCTATGGTCGCAGAGGAAAGACGAGAGGAAAGGGATGGAGATGACCGCAGTTTATTAAAACAGTGCAGTGTAGCTTACAGCTGCCAGCTTCCTCGCACTAACATCCCACATGCTTTCCCGCCTACGCGTAATGTGATACTAGCTGTTGGCTGGCAGTGTGTTGGAAATAGGGTCTGTGTTTCTTAATTAATACTTTGCGCCAGAATGCAACGATTTGTGGTCGATTGATGTCACTGGATTGTGGGGTCTCTGACTGACAGAACGATTCCAAACATGAATGGGTTCTTCTATCATACGTATTGCTGGCAAGCACCACAAAGATTTAACAACAACGACAAACAACAACAAAAACAAACGATTAAAACAGACTAACGAACACACACAAAGGGAAATGAAAGTTCAACTCAGTGGAGAGCATGCATTCAACTTATCAATCGCGCTCAAATTCAGACATATTGGACATGCATATCTTTTCTTTACAACTGACAGAAAATCATTCGCGGTATGCCTACTGACAGCCGGGTACTGGGCCCAAATAAACAGTCTTTGTCGGCACTGGTCAGCTTCACTGGAACTCGGTGGTGGTTTCCCTACCATGGCCTGGGCATGTTTTGCTTGTTTTCTCTGTGTGTTCTACCTGCTTGTGAAGCATGCCAATACTGATTCTATCACAGCCACACCTGCTTTTAGCAAAGCAAGATTTTAGCATGCTACACATGCAGATGTCAGTTATAAACAATGAAATGCTTCCTACCTGACCTGTGCTTTCGCCCGTTCAAATCATTTGAAACTGTTGTCACATATACACACACCAATGCAATACGTTGTTCGCATTTTCATCTTCATCGTGAGCCTACTCAGACTGGAGAGATAATGTCTGTTCACAAGGATAGTGATTTTAGACACCATGCAAAAGTTACCCCCTCCTCGCCCTTCAAAAATAAGAACAAGTGAAATAAAACTTCAAAGTAATCTTCCAATAGGTGTGGATAGAATAACTTTTGCAATTAAGATAATGTCAATTTCTTCATCATTCAGAATGTCCCTTGTGTATCATACTTCAGAAAAAAAACTCCATATTATTCATTCGGTATCTAGCGAGCAAAATTGGGCATTCTAATAGTAAGTGATGAATTGACAGTTTAAGATTGCAAATACA
>JADBJO010012807.1:17500-23171 GCA_016801955.1 Conus betulinus | reverse complement strand
CATGGTGTGGGTTGATGTATGCTACAGGTACATTTGTCATTGGAGGTTTGGTATTGACATGGTGTGGGTTGATACATGTACAATGTACATTTGTCATTGCAGGTTTGGCATTGACATGGTGTGGATTGATACATGTACAATGTACATTTGTCATTGCAGGTTCGACATGACCATGGTGTGGGTTGGAACGGCGTCTGGACTCACGCGCTTCCTGAAACATCCCATGATCGATTTCGACGAGTGAGTATTGAACCACTGTACTTCGACTTCGCTGGACTCAGGTTGTCCCCTGTCATGAACGACCGGTCATTTATTCGAGTGTCATGGTATTGTGTCATTGGTGATTTTAGTAAAAAGTTATCGTTGTGACTTTACTTCTTTTTTAATTCTACATTTAGATGTGCATGTGAATCTTTTTCATTTCTAGTTTCGGGTGACCATTGACTTTTTTTTTATCAATGAAGTAGTGTAAGCGTGTGTGTGTGTGTGTGTGTGTGTGTGTGTGTGTGTGTGTGTGTGTGTGTGTGTGTGTGTGTGTGTGTTCGTTCGTTTGGTTGGTTGGTTTGGTGGTTGGTTGGATGCAATTGTGTTGTGTGTGTGTGTGTGTGTGTGTGTGTGTGTGTGTGTGTGTGTGTGTGTGTGTGTGTGTGTGTGTGTGTGTTGTTTGGTTGCTTGGTTGGATGTAATTGTGTGTGTGAGTGTATGTGCGTGAGTGTGTGCGTGTGTGTGTGTGGTGTGTGTGTGTGTGTGTGTGTGTGCGCGCGCGCGTGTGTGTGTGTGTATGTGTGTGTATGTGTGTGTGTGTGTGTGTGTGTGTGTGTGTGTGTGTGTGTGTGTGTGTGTGTGTGTGTGTTTGGAAGGGGAGGGAGTACGGGAGCGAAAGATGGGGATGTGTAAGAGAAAACTCATTGCATTTCATAATGATCACGTATTGACTGTGGATTAATTTGTTGTGTTGTTGTTTAGTTCTCTGTACATACTCGTGTGAATTTTGCTATATTTTATTGTGTCAATCCTTTATATGAACTGACGTTAAAATATGCACAGTTCTATTAGGACTTATGGGATGATTAAAATTGCAGGTGCGCACGCGCGCTCGCGTATGTGTATGTGTGTGTATTTGTGTGTGCGTGTGTGTGTGGATTTGGGGGGGGGGTGCGCATGCGCGTTTGCTGCCTTAGAGATGTGCGCGTGGGTGCGTGCGCACACGCACGTGTGTTCCTACAACCTTTACATCGTATGTACCCGTGTCCACACCTCCTTCACCGCCACATGCGCATCCCTCATCCTCCGTGTTGTGTGCAGTCGCTACACGGCCACCATCCACAGCCTGTACTACCGCTACGCCGTGTTCGGCTGGGAGGAGGGCCTTCAGTACGTCTTCTTCCTGGACAACCTGAGTGAGTAACGGTCAAACCAGCACAGGCGCTGGGTGGTAGAGCTGCTCAGAACTGAATGTGGTCGGGAATTTTTTTTTTCCCGGGGAACATTTTGTGTCCCCACGTTTTACGACCCCCTTCCCCTCCGTCCCTGTTCTCCCCCCTTCTCCCCCTCCTCCTTTATTATCAAAATCAGAGAAGGGACCCTCTGAAGAAGGATCCATTCTCTTTCAAGATTGTTGTTGTTTCGTTTCTTTCAACCTGTTTGTCGTTGTTTTGTTTTGTTTTGTTTTTTTTTGTTTGAATTCATCATTGATCATCAGTCCTTGATCTTTTGGGTCCCTTAATCCTTTGATTTGTTGGCAGTTTGAAGAAATATCACCGTAAAGAGTCTCACACGTGAAAGGTCCGTTTTTTTTTTTTTTTTTTTTTTAGGATTTCGGGGGGTGGGGGAGGAGGAGGAGGAGGAGGAGGAGAAGGGGGGAGGGGGGCATGATGAAAGAAGTTACACGGTTCACCAGGTTTTGTCACGGAGTTTTTGATTGAAGGTGGTGGGGTGTGAGGGGGGGGGGGGGTGTCTGCCAGACTTTGTGTTGATTACTTGAAAGTACTTTCCAACCACACTTCTAATGTCATCTTCCCAAATGCGCTTATCGGTTTATCCTTTTATCAGTTGGTGCTTACGCCTCGAACTCTCTCACTCCCCTCTGCCTCCTCCACCCTTCCCCCCCCCCCTCCCACCCCCCCCCCCCCCCCCCCCCCCCCCCCACCCCCCCCCCTCGTCTGACTCATTGGTCGTCAAAGATCAAGACATTTACTTTTTCTTTTTTTTTTAATATTTAGATAAGGACTTCACACATCGAAACCTAGGTGTATCAATGATGCTCTACCTACCTCTCTCCGTCTCCGTTGCTGTAGTTTGCTACTGCGTGCGCGTGGAACCCAACTTCTGGACTACGTTCCACTAATGTCAGCCGTTGGTGGCAGAAAAGAAAAAAAAAATAACGAACAAAAAAAACAATCCCTCCACGAGGACATCGACGACAAATTTCAAAATAGCCAGTTGCAGACATTTCTGAAATGTATTTGGAACAGCGAAATTCTATCTTTGGAAGCACCTTCCACTCCTTACCCCGCTTCTGTCATCCCCCCTCCCCTCTCTCTCTCTCTCTCTCTCTCTCTCTCTCTATCTATCTATCTATCTATCTATCTCTATCTGCATCTCTGTCTGTCAGTTTCTCTCTCTCGGTCTCTCTCTTTGCCTGTCTGTCTGTCTGTCTGTCTCTCTCTCTCTTTCTCTCTCTGTCTGTCTGTCTGTCTCTCTCTCTGTCTGTCTCTATGTCACTCTCTCTCTCTCTCTCTCTCTCTCTCTCTCTCTCTCTCTCTCTCTCCATTCCTACTTGTTGTTAACATCGGTCGATGTGCACTTCTTTTCAAACAGGCTTTCTGCTGCACACAATACTGTCATGCAAATCCTTCGCCTCACATCGTGATTATGATGTGAAGAATGGACCTTGAAAGAGGTGGACGGGGGTAGGGAGGGTAAGGGGAAGGGGGGGGGGGAGAGATGAATTCATAACAAGCGCTACACAGCAATTTTCCATATCAACATTGTGCCAGAAAAGGATCATGGGTGGTGAAAGAATGGCACCTCGTTCTTTGCAGAGCACCTTCAGGAGATCATGGCAACAGCCGAGGTGGGTGGGGTGCGGGGGGGGGTATGGGGGGGGGTTGGGGGGGAGAGATGAATTCATCAACATTACACAGCGAGATGAATTCATAACAAACGTTACACAGCAAGATGAATTCACAATAACATTACACAGCAAAATCGGTTCACAATAAACATTACTCAGCATGATGAACTCACAATAACCATTACACAGCGAGATGAATTCACAATAAACATTACACAGCCAGGTGAATTCACAGTAACATTACACAGCAAGATGAATTAACAAATAAACATCGCACAGCAAGATGAATTCACAATAAACATCGCACAGCAAGATGAATTCACAATAAACATCACATAGCAAGATGAATTCACAATAAACATCGCACAGCAAGATGAATTCACAAGAAATATTACACAGCATGGTGAATCCATAAAAACATTATACAGCAAGATGAATTCACAGTAAACATACACAGCAAGATGAATTCACAGTAAACATTACACAGCAAGATGAAATCACAAGAAACATTACTCAGCAAGATGAATTGACAATAAACATCACACAGCAAGATGAATTCACAGTAAACATCACACAAGATGAATTCACAAGAAACAACACACAGCAGGATGAATTCACAGGAACAACACACAGCAATTTCCCCATCTCAACACTGTGTCAGAAAAGGATCGCGGGTGATGAATGAACGGCACCCCGTTCTTTGCAGAGCAACCTCAGGTGATCATGGCAACGGCCGAGGTGGTGGGCAGCAAGAACACCAAAGCCCCAGTGGCGGTGACCGCCTTCGCCATGCACCATTCCAGCTTCGTCGACTTCTTCAACTACATCACCGGCGACTGCCCGGGCAAACACAAGTGCCAGTACACCTGCAAGGATAAAGATGTGAGAATGACTATGGACTTTTGAAATCCCGGTGTTCTGTCTGTCTGTCTTCCTGTCTGTCTGTTGGTCTGTCTGTTTGTCTATCTATCTATCTATCTGTCGGTCTGTCTATCTTCTGTCTTTCTATCCATCTTTCTATCTACCTATCAGTCTGTCTATCTGTCTGTCTATCTATCCATCTATCTGTGTGGTGTGCGTGTGTGTGTGTGTGTGTGTGCGTGCGTGTGTGTGTGTGTGTGTGTGTGTGTGTGTGTGTGTGTGTGTAGCTAGAGAGAGAGATAGGTAGATAGATCAATACATCGATCAATCGATAGGTAGATAGATAGAGATAGGGAGATAAACACATCGTTCATTCAGGGACAGGGAACACTTCCATGTCAAAAACAGGAAACAGATCGATACATCCTTCAATCGTTACACAGATCGATAGATAGAAAGAGAGACCGACAGACAGACACATAGACAGACACATAGATAAGCACATAGATAATTTAGTGACGGGGGGAAAACCACCATGGCAAACACAAATGTTCATACACATGCAAGGATAAAGACGGTAAGAGTATGTGTGTTGTCTTCTTCATCACGGTCGAGAGCCCTTTGTAAACACAAACTGTTTGTATACCTTGTAAGGTAGGTGTGAGAAAAAGATGATTTCGGTCTCAGTATAGATTATTTAAATTTTGTTTATGTCGAGCTGCCTTGTGCAAGCAAAGTTTTTTTTTTTTCCACCTGCAAAGATGAGATGTAACTGCCTAGAGTTTCCTTATCTCCGTCAGCATCCACGGCAAAACGTGTGTGTTAACACTTGCACAGGTTTAAAAAAAATGTTTTTTTTTAGTCTTAATTTCAAGATGTGCCATTGCCTTGACAGGTAGATTTGTTTGTGCACCTGCAGAGTTAAAGATTTAAGTGTGTAGATTTTTTTCCCGTCTGTGTCATATGCAGCTATACTGGCACACACCTGCAAAAAAACAAAAAAAAGGTTGTTAGTGTATTAGGTTTGTTTGTGTGCCTAATTTTTCGTTCTTACTTGATGACAGACGATTGTCTCTGTAAGCACAAGTGTTTGTACACCTTCAAAGCTAGATGTGAACGTGTAGGGTTTTTGTTTGTTTTTTGTTTCATTTTGTCGTGGTGACTGCCTCGTCAAAAAGAAAGTATTCTTCACCTTCAAAGATAAAAATGCAAGATTTCTTCTTTTTTTTGTTGTTGTTGTTCTTGTTGTTGTTGCTTATTTGGCAAACTGCCTCTGCTGACACACAAATGTTTGCACACCTGCAAAAGATAAAGGTGAAGTTTACGCCCTGAGCAACAACAACAAAAACAAAAACTTGACCAGTTTTTTTTTTTCCAATTTTATGGATAAATCACGGTCTTCTGTTTGCTTTATTTATTTGTTTTGATAGGGTGGGAGTCAGGACTGCATGTGACAGGGTGGAGGGGGTGACTCTTGCCTCAATGATATTGTATTTTGATAGTTACCTTAGTGAGAGCGCCCCTTGTTCCTTCCCCTATGGTTAACAGTCGCAGTTGCCATCCTGGTAGTGAAGATTGGCCTGGAGTATTACGTTAGTATCAGTCTCCCATGTACTTTGGGTTGTGCTTACTTAGTCTTGGTTGTTATACAGCTAGATACAGGACTTCGTCTTGATATTCACGTTTGTAATGCTCATCAGTCTTGATTGCTACTCTGGCAGGTTCTCTTTAAAC
>JADBJO010012807.1:0-5000 GCA_016801955.1 Conus betulinus | reverse complement strand
CCCTTTCCATTCGGCAGTGTTATCCATTTCCATTCAGCAGTCTTAATCCCTTTCCATTCGTAGTGTTCTCCCTTTCCATTCGACAGTGTTATCCCTTTCCATTCGGCAGTGTTATTCCTTTCCATTCGGCAGTGTTAAACCCCTTTCCATTCGGTAGTGTTATCCCTGTCCATTCGGCAGTGTTATGGCTTTCCATTCGGCAGTCTTAACCCTTCCATTCGGTAGTCTTAACCCTTTCCATTCGGCAGTGTAAATCCCATTCCATTCGGCAGTGTTATCGCTTTCCATTCGGCTGTGAAATTCCTTTCCATTCGGCAGTGAAATCCCTTTCGATTCGGCAGTGTTATCCTTTTCCATTCACCAGCGTTATCCGATTCCGTTCGCCAGCGTTATCCCTTTCCGTTCGCCAGCATTATCCCTTTCCGTTTGCCAGCGTCATCCCTTTCCGTTCGCCAGCGTTATCCCTTTCCGTTCGCCAGCGTTATCCCTTTCCGTTCGCCAGCGTTAATCCCTTTCCATTCGCCAGCGTTATTTCTTTCCATCACCAGCGTTTTGTTTCCATTTGCCAGCGTTATTTGTTTCCATTAGCCATCATTATCCGTTTCCATTCGTCATTGCTGTCCCTGTCCATGACCAGTCGGCAGTGTTAAACCCTTTCCATTGGGCAGTGTTGTCCTTTTCCATTCTGCCATTCCGTTGGGCAATGTATCCTTATCCATACCATTCGGCATTGTTGTCTTTGTCCATTTCATTCGGCATTGCTGTCCATGTCCATTCGGCAGTGTTATCCCTGTCCATTCGGCAGTGTTGTCTCTGTCCATTCGGCAGTACTGTCCCTGTCCGTTCGGCAGTACTGTCCCTGTCCGTTCGGCAGTACTGTCCCTGTCCATTCGGCAGTACTGTCCCTGTCCATTCGGCAGTACTGTCCCTGTCCATTCGGCAGTGCTTTCACTGTCCATTCGGCATTGCTGTCACTGTCCATTTGGCAGTGTTTGTACCTGTCCACTTGGCAGTGTTGTTCCTGTCCATTCGGCATTGCTGTCACTGTCCATTCGGCAGTGTTGTCTTTGTCCATTCGGTTGTCACTGTCCATTTGGCAGTGTTGTTCCTGTCCATTCGGCAGTGCTGTCACTGTCCCTTCGGCAGTGTTGTCTTTGTCCATTCGGCAGTGTTGTCCCAGTCCATTCGGCATTGCTGTCACTGTCCATTCGGTAGTGTTGTCTTTGTCCATTCGGCAGTGTTGTCCCTGTCCATTCGGCAGTGTTGTACCTGTCCATTCGACAGTGCTGTCCATGTCCATTCGGCAGCGTTGTCCTTGTCCATGCAGTGATACTGTCCGTCTGGAACTTGGAGCAATGTTGTCCAAGACACGTAGTCTAGAAAGCCAGAACTCTGTACGTGGTTCGTACCTCCCGCTGGGCGTGTGTGTGTGTGTGTTGTGTGTGGGTGGGGGGGGGTGGGTGGTGGGTGGGTGGGTGGGTGTGTGTGTTTGTGGGTGTGGGTGTGCGTGCGTGTGCACGCGCGTGTGTATGCTTCCTTTTGCTGGGGTTTGAATGGTGATCTCTGTGATAATTTTTTTTTTTGGATGAGACGGATAAAATCGAGGTCCCGTGTGTGTTGTGTGCAGCATTTTTTCTCAACCGCGGGAGATGTCCTTGGAAAGAAAAATGATGTCGTATTTTTTGTTCATTGTTAGATACATCATAACACATGCAGGCAAACCAACAGCTATGCGCGCGGCCGTGCACTGCAGCAGCGCTCTGACTGGGGACAGCAGTCTGAATTCCACGCAGAGAAATCGACTGGGACTCCAGCAGCCATGAGTGCAAAAGTTAAACATCGCGGGGCTGGGGGTGGTGGGGTGGGTGGGGGGGTCGGGTCGGGTCGTGGGTTCGGTTCCCAATGAGCAGCCGTCCGTTTGTGGGATTTTTCAACCCTGACCGACTGTTTAGTTCAGTCTGACAATCGGTTCAAATGGGAAGAAAGGAACCACACCAGTTGAGTTTAATCCACTTAATGGATGTGTCTTTGAGGGTGGTGTTTGGGTTTCTTGGCCAACACTGTCGAGCCTGAATGAGATGAGGATCTGGTGTGGAGTGCAGCAGTTCTGTCGTGTGGTCTTTGATCGGAATGGGACATCACCATAGTCGTCGACCAGCAGAAACGCATCAGATGTTATAGCCGTTCACGCCGTTCTGTCGTGGTGACTTCAGTTTCGATTGTCTTTCCACATCATTGTCCTTGGCGACTTGACGTCGAGGTCGTCAGTGTAGGCAAGACTGTCACTGGGCAGATGTAGTGGTGCCCCTTTGGAGGGGGACGCAATTTTTCGTCGTGGGAAGCTTAGTCGGTGGTGTCTTGCGTATGTTGAAAACAAAACAGGCAGCTCTGAACAACCCACCCGAAGTGGCTTGGGAGCAGCGCAACGTCAGCTCTGGTGGGGTTGCCACCTGACGATTGCATGCCCCCTTGGAATGCCGGTGCCGGGGTGCGCGGGACAAACCAGAGTGTGGCTGTGGACGAGGAGATGATGGGGAGGAAGGGGGGCAGTTGATGTCACTGAGGTGGCACGGAAGAGGTGACGGTAACAATGAATTCTGCTGTGATGCAAAAGCTCTTGTCGCTTTTTTCACTCACATAAAATGGAAAGAACGGAAGAGAACTTGACGACAATTATAAAGAGAAAGAGAGAGAGAGAGAGAAGCAGCAGCTCAAAACACTATGATCACAAATCGTTTGAGACCGATTTCAGCCGCCGGAGGAAAAAAAGGGGAAGACGTGAAAATGTTTTTGCAGTTGCATAATCGCACAGAGGGATGGGCATATTCGTGAGGATTCACATGCATTACCTGCAGCTCTCGCTGTCGCTCTCGCTCGTTCGCTCTTTCTGATCTCAGCAGGAACTGTCAGACGTCACAGAAGAAAAAAAAAAGACATTCCAAACATTACCTTTAGCTCGTTTCGTCAAAATAGCTCTGCTGTGTCACGATGTTTTTCCACCCAAAGGCCCCCCCCCCCCCTCCCTTTTTTTTAATATTCATTTGTTTAATTTGCTCTGGTCGTGATGGTTGTGAAAGAACAGAGAATCGTGAAGCTGTAGGCTACTGCCGCTTTTCAATAGAGCTGTGGGGGGTTGGCTACATTGCTTCTTCCCACTTCCATCTTCTTTTTTTTTACTTTTTTTTTCTTTTTTTAAATTGTTTGGTCGTCGTCTTTAAGCCTTCCGCATCATCAAGCTGCTATTCTTCTGTCAGCACATAATATACCGATAATAGAGGTACACAGAAACAGTCGTGTTTATGTTTTGATTTTTTGCTTTGTTTCGAAAGATTTGAGAAGCGGGGTGAGATGGGGTTCTCTGTTGCGAGAGACCGTTACATAAGGTACTGTTTCAAGAATATTGTCAGTGGACGCTTTGTGTGTGTGTGTGTGTGTGTGTGTGTGTGTGTGTGTGTGTGTGTGTGTGTGTGTTGGGGGGGGGTGATTTTGTGCGGTTCTTGTAATTATGACGTTACTAAAACGACAGAAAAGGACTGAAAGGTTTGTTTAGGGAATTTGTTTTTCAAGCGGTAAGGATTGGGCGGGGGATGTCTTTACAAATGTTATACTTTGTTCCTGTTTGAAATTGTAATTACACCAGTATTAAAAGAAACCGAAAGAAACAGACGGAAAGAGAGAGAGAGAGAGGGGGGGGGGGGGTAAAGCAAGCAAGAACTTATGAACCAGTCAGTGAGCAAATCTGCTGCATACTACTGTCTACCTCGGGTGGAGTTTGCAAAATAAGAGGTAGGCCCAGTGGGATGCAGGGGGGGGGGGGGGGGGGGGGGGGTCCTTCAGTACAAAGAGCTGTCGCCTTCTCAGACAGATAACAAATTGTTCAATATCCGTCCAGACCTAAAAGAGTTTTTACCATGTTGTTTCAAGACGACTGTAAGGGAAGAAACAGTTTTGTGCCGTTGCCTACCGGCCACTCCTTTTACACCAAATCTTATCTTTTAAAAAGGTGAAGAAGTTCCGTGGTGCATTCCACGCTATGTGCCATTCACAGGCGACTCCATGAAAACATTGCTCAGAGATGTCCCACCTAATGTGATCTTTGAATTTTCGAAAGAGATCAACGTTTTTCATCTGATCGAAGAATTAGAGAAGAAAGATTTTAAACAAATTTTCCGTGTGTGTTTTTAGGTGTATTTAAAGGGCTGTGGGGATGAGTTCTTGTCTTTTTTTTAACGGTTTGTGTGTTGATTTAAGTGCGGTGAAAGCCCTGATATGGCCCTTTGCGGTCGGCTGGGCTATAAGCATCCTTACCTTACCTTACCTCCCGCCTTCCGAAAGTTCTTTGCTTGTAATTTCCTCTTTCGCTTTGTCACTCGCTTTGACTCTGCATTTTTTAAATTTTTAATCTATTTATTTTTCTTTTTTTCATTTCATCTGCTGTTTTGTGCTTTTGGTATTCTTCTGTCTTTGCTTCGGTACCTGCTGTGCGGGTTTTTTTTTTTCAATCTAATCCCAAACTACAAGAAGCCAGCTTTTTGTTGTAATTTGGTAAGTAATGAACATATTCACACTGACCATTCTGTAGTGTCTGTTTGCTAGTATGTTTTTTTATGATATTTTTGTGGTGTCTATTTTTTTTTTCACCCTTTTAAAACATGGGTGTGAAAATCGAGGGCAGTGCCAAACGCTCTCATCACAACATCGTTCAGCTATCTATGTGGATCCCAGTGCTTAGCTTTCATGTAACGATTTGCTTTGTTTTTTTTTTCAGGATGTAGATCTTTTGGGTGATCTGATGTTTTCAAAAAGGGTCGTGTTTTTTACGCATGAGTTTGAAAGCCTGAAAAAATAGTTTGTCGACTGGGCTGTGTTTTTTTTTTAATAGAGTTCGGTTTTTTGTCTGAGGAATTCGCTGGAAAATATATAGCCGGTTTTAGAATTAGTCTCGAAAGAAATCTGAATACCAGTTCGTTCAGTGTTTTATACTGTCTTTACGTTTTGCA
>JADBJO010012806.1:48886-55792 GCA_016801955.1 Conus betulinus | reverse complement strand
GAGAGAGACGAGAGAGAGAAGAAAGAAGACGGGAGTACTATTGTGATGAAGTACTACTGACATGCAGCGCTATAGACCACAGTTAGGGGATACGGACATTTAGCACTTTTGACCGTAATGGTATTTGCTCTTAGCGTATTGAAATGTATCGCTAATGACCGTAGTGTTAACGCTTCATAGCGCCGCTGCCACGTGCAGCTGTTGACACATGGTGTCGATGACACACACCTCTATCGACACGGACACTCGGTGACTGGGGAGTGCACAACAACATACACAGGGGGCAAGTTCAGTGTACTCTGACCTATTCTAGGGTATCATGGCCAAACCAGTCCGGCTGCCGTAGCACTCCCCAGGAACTAATTTCGTCCGGCAAATCTCTAGCCTGTCAATTACCTTACGTTAGAACAGCTCCTGCCTAGGTTGAAAAGAATTTGCTAAGCTCGATTCTGAATGAAGCCACACAGAGAGAGGGGAGAGGGGAGGGGAGGATGGGAGAGAGAGAGGGAGGGAGAGGGAGAGAGGGAAGAGAGAGAAAAGAAAGTCAAATAGACTCCATTTGTTTTATTCAGATGCAGGCTTAAAGCCCCTCACTGAAGTGGAAGTAAACTTACAGGAGAAAACAATCCACTATCATGTTCAAACCAGAGAATCAAAAAACCAATTAACATTCTTCATGTTACAGGCTAGAAGATAACATTGTAAGAAGTCACAATTTGCAACCTTTTGGGCATGTGACAAATACGCATGACTAACTTTTTATTGTGCCGTCATGCCTCGTTGACATGATCAAAGTTAAAAAAAAAAAAAAAAACGTGGTACTGTGTGGTGCTCCAGCTGGATACATTTCACACTGAGACTGCCCAGAAGAGGGAACAAAATATAAAAGTGTACGAACAGAAACAAAAGCAATAGTCCTCCAAAGGGAAGAAAAACATAATAGAAAACCGCAATGGCACTCTTCTAATTTTCGTCCACGTGGCCTTTCTCAAGAGAAAAAAAAAAAAACATAAACAATACAACTACGTGATGTCCATCTTTACATCACGTAGTTGGTGAGAGTTTCTCTCTCTCTCTCTCTCTCTCTCTCTCTCTCTCTCTCTCTCTCTCTCTCTCTCTCTCTCTCTCTCTCTCTCTCTCTCTCTCTCTCTCTGAAAAAGGCCACGTGGCCGAAAATTAGAAGAGTGGCCTTGTGATTTCTATAAAAGTGTAGTTAACCTTTTAAGCAAATGTTGCGTCGATGGCAGGTAAGCATATTGTCAATGTGACACTATATCTAAAACAACAGGCAATTTCAGACAACGAAATCGAAACGTAGTCAGTTCACTTTCTAGGTATGTCTTCAGTTTTAAGTAAATACATGGTTCTCTCCAGTGAGTTGTGTTAAAGAGTCTATATGGAGAATCTGTCGCTAGTTACGTGATCATGCAGTCCTATCATCTACAATTAATGATTCTTTCCTTGAAAACTGTTGGTAAGACTTGGTATTTTGAACATCCTCAGCATCCAAAACAAACGTAAAACCATATAAATTCAAATATTCCTAGTCCATAATTTCCTGCAAGTAGACTCCAAATTTAACAACATTATATCTGCTTTAAAAGGCAGTCTATCTTCATTCATTTTTGCCAGTGTTAGCCAATCCATAATCTATTTCATGTACATTCGCCATCCGCTTAGTTTGTTTGCTATCAACAACATCGTTTGGTGTTCGACTGTCGACATTACGAAAGCGTTTTCATGCAGACAAATGTTTTTTTGTTTTTGTTTGTTTGTTTGTTTTTTTAACTTTTTTTTTATTTTTTTTTTTCAAAAGCCCATATTTCTGCATCTTACTGTAGTATTGGTCAAATCTCAAATCAAGAGGACACTAAAAAGCATTGCAGCCTAATTCATACAAGACGTGAAATAAGAGAATGACTGGGGTTTTTTTCCCCTTATTATCTATATTTTGATATGCAAAACTAAATCAAAGTCTTGTTGAAAAACAAATTCCAAGTTACGTGTACGCATTTACTACCTGAATTCTCTCATTTCGATATGTCTCTTGTCTCACTCGCTGACAAATACCCACTGATTTCAAAACCAATAATAATTTCCCCCATGTTTACTTTTTGCAGCATAAACACATCTTATTCGACAGCCTTTGTATACCAAGTATTTTTCTAGACAATCAAACAATGGCATCAGCTAAAACTTGAATAAATACTTCTCTCAGATCAAACCTAACTCTGTGAGGATCATTCTCAATTTTTTTTTACCCAGTTCATTAATGAAAAGGAAAAACAAAATAGGACTACAAACATCCCATTGCTCAACCCCACGTGTATATTTCAATGCATCAGACAGTGTTGCCCCAGACCTTAGTCATGCTTTTATTTCGTTGAACACACTTTTAACACAATAATGCAGCTTACCCTTGATTCCATTCTTGATCAGGACTGATGACAGTAATTTTCTAGAAACACAATCGAACACCTTTTCAAAGTCCAGAGAAGCAGCATACAATGTTTTGCTGCAGACGAATTGTTCTGGATAGCAGTAAACAAAGTGACGATATGGGCCACTGTTGACTATCCCTTCTTAACTCTGGCGTGATGCCCAACTGTAACATCATTATGGCTAATCCATTCTTGTGATCTGGTATCAATGATTTAACATATAATTTCCTTCTATTGCCACATACAAAATACCCCTATAGTTGTCAACGTCATTAACATGACCTTTCTTTGACAAAGCAATAATTATTGATTCTGTCCCTTTTTGGCAGTGTAACTTCATTTTTTTTTTTTAAATAAATAGTTTAGCATAACCTTTCTTAAGTAAAAACATAATTATGGATTCTGTCCAGTTTTTCAGTCTTCATTTTCAAATAAAAAAGTTAAGTAGTGTCAACAGCAAATGAACACATGACTCATCAGAATTTTTGAAACACTCACGTATAAATCCCATCTGGACCAGCAGACTTACAATTCCGTAGCCTTTTGATGGCAAGTGAAACTTCTTTGTTAGACATTGGCCTGTCCAACACATTATCGTCATTATTTTTTAACGAAGATGCTTTCAATTAACCCCTTTTCGTCTCTTTCTAAAATAGCTTTGAAATGACCGAACCATCCTTTAATAGATATATCATTTGAAGGTTGGGCTTTTCTTTTCAAAATATTGCGTACTGGAAGTCCGTTTGATTTTTTTTCTTCACAAAGTTTGCCGAATCATTTGCTGACGAATCGTTACGTACTGTCTGTTTTCTCGCAATGCAGCGTTGTTGTTTTTTTTTCTCAGCTTTTGAATTTTTTTTTCTGTCTAAACTTTCTCAACAGACTTCATACTCCACGTCACGCCGTTCTACATTCATAATCGAACCACTACTCTTTGGCTTATTTTATCGTAAGTATTTTTCTCTTCATGTGATTAGAATTGGGCTAATGCGTGGGTCAGACATCTGCAAAGTCGTAGCTACGAGACCCTCTTCTTCAATTCTCTCATCTTAGTTGCTATTTCATTTATCCATCAGGTTCAAATCAAGCGTAGCGTGGTCTCAATACTTAGCAAATGTGGTGTAGCGTATATGGACCAGTCCGTACGCAGTGACGCCTCCTCCATGAAAATGAAACTGAAACTTTAATAGTCCGATTAAAAATTTCCTGAAATGTGTTCACGTCTCGTTACACAGTCATCTGCTGTATCTTCTTTCTAGTATACATGTTGTGAGCTCGCAGAAAGAAAGAAAACTTTCAGTATAGATTTTTTTTTTCAATAAATACTTAATCACAAATTTAGCACTTTCCACATTAAGCCAGTTACTACTACATTCTCCTTCTGTTTGCTTTGGAATATACGATAGAACGGGTACGCGATCAGGTTCGATTCTTTCAACAATCTTTAAAGCAAAACGGTCAGACAGACAGACAGACAGACAGACAGACAGACAGACGGGTGTACAGTCAGACAGACAGATAGACAGACAGACAGACAGGTAGAGATGCAGAGAGAGAGAAAAAAAACATAGAGAGAGATCCTCAGCCTCCAGAGGTGGAAATGCACTCCGAACCGGGATGATACGATTTCGTATGTCTGTATCGGTGCTGACAGAAATGGAACGGTATTCAGCTGAGAGACTGGATCTGGTTCTGACCGTAGATAGCTGTAGGTTAGGATCACATGAAATATCAACGAGACTTAAACAGCATAGTGAGCCGAGCTTTGGTTTCGCAGGGGCGCCAGAGTTTTCCATCTAGGATCTTCAAGTAGGGCGGTGATGCTGCAAGACTGATTGAACCGTCTTGACATGTACCTGATAATGATGATGATGATGATGATGATGATGATGATGATGATGATGATGATATTACAATTGTAATAATAATAATAATAATGATGATGATGATGATGATGGTCATCATCATCAGCAGCAGCAGCAGCATCATCATCATCATCATCATCATCATCATCATCATCATCATCATCATCATCATAATAGCAGTATCAATCATGATAATGATAGTGACAGTTTCTCACGCAGGGTGCATGCTATGTGTAACGTGTCATCCATACCAACGGCCGAACTTCCCTTCTCTCCCGAAAGCTGGCGATGGGATTCTACGTGTGTGCCAGACGTTACGCGTGCGTTCACACACGGAACCTCGGTTTATAGTCTCATTCGAAGAGCTACATGGGAAATGGAGTCAGAACCAATGTTAACTGGGAGGGAAAAATCCCCCGGTACCGAAACGGCCCCAGCGGAGACTCGAACCCGCAATTCCAGATCACCAAGAAAACGAGTCAGCGCTCTACCAACTGAGCTATTCCGCCCCCTCCCCCTCCCTCCTTCCTAGCTGCTCTCCGTTGGACCACGTCGAACTTGCTGATTTTGTCAACACTGATAAAAAAAAAAATAAAAAAAAAAAAAAAAAAAAAAAATCTTTTTTTTTTCCAATACGTTATACGAAATGGTATACTGATGGAAGCAGACAATTTAAGTGTGCAATCTGTTGCTAAATGTCGCGATCAAAAAGAGGATATACAGCTAATCAAAGGAAAGAGCAAACGAATGTTGTATATCATTGATCATTTATCTATGTAGCGAGTCGTGGTGAAGATGTTGTTTGGACAGACCATACACGTTCTTGATATCAACATAAACTTCGATACCATTGGAAAAACAGCAAGCAAATGATAGTTTTTCTTACCTTGTGTTATAAAATGTCAAGGAGAACAGCATTACCTGTACACAGAACTCGGCACGTAGACCAAAACTAAGGTAGTGTCGAGTGTAGGTTATGTCCAACGTGGCAGGGGAAGGGGGGTGGGGGGGGTAAAAGGGTGGGGAGAGAGGCTGAGGAGCGGGGATGAAGGTGTGCGTGCGTTTGTGTGTGTGTGTGCGTGGGGGGGGGGGGGGGGGGGGCAGGGGGGGGGAGTCTTTCTCCATTAAGCAACAGATGGTTACCGGCTGTTGTTATTTTTGAAGACCAGTCGATACCAAATGTTTTTATGCTAGACTGAAAGCCTGTTTGGTCCTCTGGTCACAGGTCAAAAGATAACGTTCTTTGGCCGCTGGACACTGAAACGTACGGAGGAGTTGGTGTGTGTGGTTGGGGGGGGGGGGGGTTACCGTTTGAAGACGTCTGATGTCCAACCTTGCAGGTAAAATTAGTTTGAAGTTTCTTGACCGTTTTGTCTCTCGTCCTTTTAAATGAAAATAGTTTAGAACTGTTTTTCACATTCACAGAAAGACGATTTACGTATTCTTGATATTGTGACAATGCAGAAAGAAAAAGCTTTCTCTTCGTGATTTGGAGATGTTTCTGCCAGGTCAGGATCCATTCGTCTTTTCTTAGGACAATTGTTCAAAAGCAAAACCATCTCACCTCAAGCGCGCTGAGATGATGATGATGATGATGATGATGATGATGATGATGATGATGATGATGATGATGATGATGATGATGATGATGATGACGACAACCACGACGACGACGACGACGACGACGACAACGATGATGATGATAATGTTGATGATGATGATGATGATGATGATGATGATGATGATGATGATGATGATGATGATGATGTTTAGCTCCGAGGGAAACATATAGCCAAATAAATGTTTTTTTTTGTGTGTGTTTTTTTCAAAAGGCCCTTATCGTGGTAAGAGACTAATGGAGCATGACTAGCAACAAACATTCTCTTTTTTAATTCACAAGCATACGTCCTTTCAAAAGTATATTTACACTGTAGATTATGGGAGGAGTGGCACAGAAAATGGGAAGAGTGACAAAGAAGATGGGGAAGACTGGCACAGAAGATGGGAAGAGTGGCACAGAACATGAAAACAATGGCACAGAAGATGGGAAGAGTGGCACAGAAGATGGGAAGAGTGGCACAGAAGATGGGAAAGAGTGGCACAGAAGATGGGAAGAGTGGCACAGAAAGAGGAGCATAGAGGATGAAAAGAGTGACACAGAAGATGGGAAGACTGGCACAGAAGATGGGAAAAGTGGCAGAGAAGATGGGAAGAATGACAAAGAAGATGGGAAGAGTGGCACAGAGGATATGACGAGTGGCAAAGAAGACGGGAAGAAGAGTAGCACAAAAGATAGGAAGAGTGGAGTGGCACAGAAGATGGGAAGAGTGGCACCGAAGATGGGAAGAGTGGTACAGAAGATGGGAAGAGTGGCACAGGAAGAGAGGCAAAGAGGATGGGAAGAATTGCACAGGGCATGGGAAGAGTGGCACAGAAGATGGGAAGAGTGGCACAGAAGATGGGAGACTTGGACAGGAAGAGTGGCAGAGAAGATGAGTACAGTGGCAGAGAAGATGTGAAGAGTGGCACAGAAGATATGAAGAGTGGCACAGACGAAGGGGGGAGTGGCAGAGAAGATTGGAGAGTGGCACAAAAGATTG
>JADBJO010012806.1:26386-31386 GCA_016801955.1 Conus betulinus | reverse complement strand
CTTTTCTTGTTTTTCCTCGATTTTGTACAAGTTTGCATTTATGTGTATGTGTATGCGTAATGTATGTATGTGTGCATATACATATTTCTAAACACACACACACACACACACACACACACACACACACACACACACATATATATATATATATATGGGCAAAATAAGTAGAAAATCTTAGAAAAAGCCATAAAAAACATAAAATCAAACACTGAATACAACCTCTGGAAGAACACATATGAAGTTATCCAATGGTTCAAAAACCTTAACAAACAGAAGAACACAGTATTCATCACATTCGACATAGTAGACTTCTACCCATCCATAGACGAAGAGCTACTCACTAAAGCTCTGAAATTTGCTAATAAACACACAGACATAACAGGGTCAGAAATGGAAATCATTTTTCACACAAGAAAACTTTACTCTACAGCAGAAATGATACATGGATCAGAAAACGAAATAAAAACTCAACATTTGATGTGACCATGGGATCGTATGACGGGCCGAAACATGTGAACTGGTCGGACTGTTTATACTATCCAACATCCAAAAGCAACTCGGAAAGCAAGTCGGACTGTACAGAGACGACGGCCTCGCCGCGCTAAACAACAATCCAAGAACCATTGAAAAACAAGAAAAAAGAACTATGCAAAATTTTCCAAAACCATAACTTAAAAATCACCATCGAAGCAAACAAAAAGGTAGTGAACTACTTAGACATAACACTTGACCTCAACAACCACATATATAAACCATACAAGAAACCTAATGACACACCATTTATGTAAACATCAATAGCAACCACCCACCATCTATACTAAAAACCATACCCAATGGCATAAACAAGAGATTATCTAATCTGTCACATAATGAAAGAGTATTCAACAATGCAGCAGCAGAATACCAAGAGGCATTGCAAAAAAGTGGTTACAGCTACAAACTACAATACAACCCAGATAACAACATGAACAAAAACAAAAAAAACAGGAAAAGGAAAATCACATGGTACAACCCTCCATATGATGGACGAGTAAAAACAAACGTAGGAAAAGAATTTTTCAAAATTTTGACAGCATCCTTCCCAAAAGAACACAAATTGTCCAAAATATTCAACAAGAACACCATCAAACTATCATATTCATGCATGCCTAACCTTAAAAATATAATTGATTCATCCAACAAAATGAAAAGCAACACAGCAAAGAAGGGTGAAGAAAGGAAATCCTGCAATTGTGCTAAAAAAAAGAACAGTGTCCCTTAAGCAACAAATGCCTCTATAACAAAATTTGTATACCAAGCCACTGTGACATCAGAAAATGAAAAGAAACATACATAGGATCACTGAAAATCACTTCAAAACCAGATACGCAAACCATAAACAGTCATTCAACAAAGAAAAATACAAAAACCACACAGAACTGAGCAAATATATTTGGAGACTTAAGACAAAAAAATAAACTATAACATATCCTGGAAAATCATAAAAAGGGCATCACCATACAACAACATTTCAAAAAGATGCAACCTATGTTCCACAGAAAAATGGTTTACTATGCAAACCATACTTAGCAACCCTAAATACTAAAGTAGAAATAGTAAACAACTGCAGGCACAAATGGAAATCGTTGTCAGCAAACGCACCCTGAACTGTAAACAACCCCCCAAAAAACGAACAATACGTGCAGCCAATTCGCACGTGCAAACAGTGACATCAGGCCATATAACACCGGCAGTAGGCGCCTAACCTGTACTTGTTTTCCCTCACTACTTAATTGTTCAGCATTTTAGCATTTATATATATATATATATATATATATATATATATATATATATATATATATATATATATATACGCGTGGGTATGTATATTTTTGCGTCTTTTGTTTAATATAGTAAGTTTAATAGTCTCCCGCCATTTCCTTTGTAGCATATGTAATTATAAAGATTTGAAACACATTATAAGCATTAGCTCCTTGTTGTTCAAAATGTCACATTTGATGTAAATTTATTCATTGTAAAGTGGAAAAAAATAGTTTAACCAT
The DNA here is from genome assembly GCA_016801955.1 of Conus betulinus. Lineage (NCBI taxonomy): Eukaryota > Metazoa > Mollusca > Gastropoda > Neogastropoda > Conidae > Conus > Conus betulinus. The sequence goes on along the minus strand of JADBJO010012806.1, from coordinate 29,344 downwards.
TCTGGGTGAATGAATTGTTTCCTCGCTGCTTTATATCACCCCTCCCCGACTTCGCTGTTGTTGTTGTTTGTTGTTGTTGTTGCTGTTGTTGATGCTGATGATGATGATGATGATGATGATGATGCTGTTGATGATAATGATGATGATCTTGTTGTTGTTGTTGTTGTTGTTGTTGTTGCTGTTGTTCTTTTTCGTTAACAGTTCTCTTTTTCGATCAGCATACATGGTCGCTGAGGCTGTTCTGAAGAAATGCTTTTAACGTGAACCTCTTCTTGCTTTTGGGATGTGTTGTTCGAATCTGCTTTTGCATCGGTCACGCGTGTATTTGAGCGTATTTTCAATACGTCAGTGGGATCTCAGTATTGAAAAGATGGCTTCATCTCTATTGTGCCAAAAGCTTTCTGTTCTTGGACGCATTGTCTTAATTCTTTGTGAAAGAAGAGTACAACAGAGAACTGGAAAAATGTAGCAGATATAACCGACGACGAACAATTCTCCATTCCGAGCACAATGTTTTTTTTTTTGTATTTCAAGACGATATGTTCAACGCGACCTCAAAAGCAATGCAAGCAACAGTATCAGTAAGTGAAGGGTGGAGGGCACATTGTAGTATCTTACTGGGGGCTATAGAATTGCTAGACTAGACAATAAGCAAATTGAAGAAGGAAAATTGAATACTCCAGTCGACTGGGAAACGGTTTTACAGGTGGAAGTACAAAAGTGAGGGATATGAAACTGAAGTGGGTTAGAATTAATGTTACATAATTTAATAACAAATAATGTTTTGTTAATGGCGAACAGAGCAACTTTTTCACAAAGAGACAGTACAGAATTTTGTACACGCGTGTAATGTTTCTCAGTCGTTGGGGTGGAATAGCGAGGTAATGTAAGAGAGAAATGCATGAATTGTCTAGAGTGAACTGATTCTCTCAGCCTTTGGAAACGATTAAAAAAAAGAGCACTCGATCCTTGAACTCAGCTTGGAACATTTAATGTGTTGTTTATTATGAAAACAAAACTAAACAAAAAAAAAACGGACGAAGTACTCAATCTTACAACTCTGCTCAGAACACTTCCTGTGTATGAATGCAGAACTGGCAAAACAAAAAAAACAAATCACTGAAAAAAAAAAAATCCCCAGTGCAAATAGTCTTGAAAGATATGAAATAAAAGACAGCTAATGGATAATTATGTGCAATATTCATAAATGAAATAGATCGATTTTGATAAGAAACGGCATAGGTACACGAACATGCAACGATGAGGATTGGGGTTATGAAGGCGATGACATCTTTCCTTATAGATAATATCGTCTGTGTTTTCGTTTCTTTTCCGTCCTGTTCATGAACCATGTACGTTGCATGGAAGAACACGTCCTGTAGTGGCCCCACTCCTTCTCCTTCCCCTCCCCCTTTATTTTATTTTATTTTATTTATTCACATATGAATAGCTAAGTTGATAGAGCGCAGGACTCGGAATCTTGGTTATCCTGGGGTTGCGGGTGTTTGAATCTCGGCCGGGCCGTTTCGGTACAGGAGGATTTTTCCCTCGGAGTTAACATTGGTTCTGACTCCATTTCCCATACAATCCTTCGAATGACACTATAAACCGAGGTTCCGTGTGTGAACCCACGCATAACATCTTGCAGACACATAAAATCCCATCACCAACTTTCGGAAGAGAAGAGAAGGACAGTTTGGTCGTTGGTATGGATACCACGTTACACATAGCAGCACACCCTGCGTGAGAAATGGAAAGAATGGAGGAAGTAAGGATATTGAGTGAACGATATTGACTGGATGACATGGGTAACGACTGAATGAAGCGCCAGGTGGCAGCTCTGCAGTCGGCACTACCCAGGAAAACAAACCCGTTGTATAAACAAGTGTGATAAAGCGCTGAGAGCTTTGTCTTTAGCCGAGAATGCCACATAAATACTCATTATTATAAATATTATTATCATTATTATTATTATTATTATTATTATTATTATTATTATTACTTATTATTATTTTTTATTATTATTACTACAACTATGGATGTGGGAAGTGTTTATAGCGTGTACTCTTTCTAATACTACATTGGATGTTGTGTTTTATAGCATGTTTTCTTATACGTTTTTCTTTAGTGTGTGACAAACATTGGATGTGGAGGAGAGTTTATAGTAGGTGTTTGTATTTATGTCGCGTGGGGTGGTCCTTTCTTTCGTTCTGTGTGTTTTGTTAAAAAGTCATGTTGTGTGTGTGTGTGTGTGTGTGTGTGTGTGCGTGCGTGTGTGCGGGCGTGCGTGTGCGTGTGTGTGTGCGTGTGTGTGTGTGTGTGTGTTGTGTGTGTGTCGTGTGTGTGCGTGTGTGTGTGGGTGTGTGTGTGTGTGTGTGAGGGGGGAGGTCGGTGGGGGTGGGGGGTGCGTGCATGGGGCATGCGTGCGTGACGGGCGTGCGTGCCTGCGTGCGCGTGCATGTGTGAATGCGTGTTTATCTGTGCGTACATATGTGCCTGCGTCTATGTGTGTTGTGTGTATGTGCGTTACAACGAGTCAACTTTACTGCGGGGGGGGGGGGGGGGGGGGGGGGGGGTCAAGACAAACACACACACACACGCGCGCGCGCGCGCGCACACACACACACACCACACACACACACACACACCACACACACAGGCGCGGGCACGCGCCGCACATGTCTAGGCGTGTTCACGTGTACGTACGTACGTGCGTGCGTGGATGTGTGGTGTGTGTGTGTGTGTGTGTGTGTGTGTGTGTGTGTGTGTGTGTGTGTTAGTGTGGTGTGTGCGTGTGCGTGTGCGTGTGTGCGTGTGCGTTTGCGTGTGTGTGTGTGTGTGGTGTGTGTGTGTGTGTGTGTGTGTGTGTGTGTGTTTGTGTGTGGTGTGTGTGTGTGTGTGTGTGTGTGTGTGTGTGTGTGTGGTGTGTGTGTGTGTGTGTGTGTGTGTGCATGTGTT
>JADBJO010012806.1:15000-17948 GCA_016801955.1 Conus betulinus | reverse complement strand
TCGATCTGTCAGTCTGTTTTATTTCTCGATTAGTACACACACACACAAACAAAAACACACCACCACGCACACACACACACACACACACACACACACACACACACACACACACACACATACGCACGCTCGCACACAGGCAGATAGAGAGACAGATACATGTCTGTTTATGTGATGTGATAAAGATAACTAGATAGTCAGATAGATTTTTTTTTCTCTCCCCACATTTTATTCAATTAATAAGAGAGCTTACATGTGCGCAGAAAGAAGACAGTGCGCGGAGATGTTCACACATTCATAATGATTCATGATAAATCGTAATACAAATCCTAATATCTATTAAGTTCCTCTTTGTAGCCTAGCTGACATGAGGGGTCAAATCGGTGGTTTCATCTTGTTATAATCACATTCTTAAACGTAACATTTTTTCTCTCTTTTTTTGTGTGAATTTACTCTATCATTTCATCTCACCAGTGTTTGTCGAAAAGACTTAGGTTTGAATTGACACTAGCAATATACTTCTCCAAAGAGTATCGATTAGTAGACTTCTTCTGAAGTTACAGAAAACTGGATTAACATTTTGTAATTTGGATTTATAAATGAAGAATTTGGCATACAGTATTAAAAAGTCCATCACACAGTCAGTCTGTATACCGTCTGTTACTCAAACAATACTAGGTTCTTATCAATCTTAACATTATGGCAGTGCTCAAGCTTATCCATGATATTTTGCTGAAACTCCAACCAAAATGCCCGTACAATGTCACAATCGAAAATCATATGTTCTATGTCCTGTGGTCTTTGGTCACAGAAATTACAGTTTGGTGTGTTAACAATTTTACACTGATATAGGTACTTCTGTGATGGCAGAATTCTGTGCAATAGTCGGAATTGAAACCAGCGTAGCTGCACATCATTTAGTAGTTCTAAAACAGTGTAAAAATATAGCATTCCAGTTTAAATTTTCGAACGAGTTGCTCCATTTCAAAACCGCAGCTGGAACAGCTCCGCTGCCAACAAGTACACAGTTTGAATAAATTTACTGCCTTTCCTGATAGAAAACCATGATTTGGTTTCAAGAATTTTAAAGGTATTTATAAGTTCTACTTGTAATTTATTTTGGTATCCTTTGATTGCGTTCAGGATTCCATTGTAAGACAAAAAAATTTGTTTTTCTTATGGTAGGGTAGGTTTTTGTTTTAAAATTCATGATATGACATGTACTGCCCTGCTTCACTAACGAGTTGTCTGACGAAGTAGATGTTATTTTCACACCATTCTTTTACAAATATAGGTTTTTCACCCCTCAGAATGTCTTTATTGAAGTGAATGCATTTCAGCCATAAATTCGTCAATATTTCTAGGACGACACACTCTACAAACTCTCCCATAGTGCCTGAACACGTCATTCCAGAAAGGATTCTTAACAGACTTAGTTAACGTTTTGATATAATCTGCCCCTAAGACTTTAATATTTTTCATTTCAGGGTACATATCAAAGAGAAAAGTCTTTAAGCTTGGAGTCACCCTCGGACTGTATTTTACAAAGCCAGCTTAATTTCATAGCACCAATAAAAGCTCTGATATCAATCATGCGCAGGTCCACCACAGACGTATGAGCTACATGCAACTGGTTTCCTAATTTTTATTATTTTTACCATTCCATAAGAATGTAAACAACTCTTTCTCTAGTTCTGATATAAAAATATCTGGTGGATCTGGTAGATTTATTAACAAATATGTTTATTTGGACAGGACAAGAGTTTTCACTACTGTTATTTTCCTAGTGGTGTTAGCTGTCTTTTTTTTTCCAATGTGATAAAATCCTTTTCATCTGAATTAACTTGTCATCATAGTTAATGGCGCTAATGGACTTTGTATCAACTGAAAATTTAATGCCAAGTATCTTGAAGATACCCGGGTCCCAAATGAAGTTTTTTTGTCACGCATAAACCTTAAATTGCAGTTTTTTTTTTTTCTGCTACCTATCCAAATGATCTGAGTTTTATCAAAGTTCATGTTTAGTCCTGACATTTCAGCAAACTGTGTTAGCACGGCAATGGCTTCATTAAATGAATTTTCGCTGCCGTCCAAACAAAGCAGTGTCATCTGCAAATTGTGACAATAAGCTTTCCCTATTTTTAATTTTTTATGCCCTTGATTAAATCGTTGTGTCTTATCCTTAATGATAGTATCTCTGCACAAAGGAGGTAAAGATATGGGGATGACGGATCACCTTGTCGAACACCACGTTCTATTGCAAACCAGCTAGAGTATTGACCGTTGACCGAAACACAAGTATTAATGCGCGAATAAAAAGTCTTGACCCAGCGAATCATATCTGGGCCAAAGTTGAAAAAATCCAAGCATTTGTGCAAAAAAAAACGACCATGAAATACTGTCGAAGGCTTTCTCAAAGTCTATTGACAGAAACATACCTGGGATGTTTTTTTCTATCAGCATATACTAAGGTATCATATAACATGCGAATATTCTCACCGATGTAACGACCTTTCAAGAAGCCCGTCTGACTTTCATGGATAATGGAAGGCAAGACAGACTTCAAGCGGTTGGCAATGCATGCTGATGCAATTTTATAAGAAATATTTAGTAATGAGATCGGACGCCAGTTTTTTACAAAACGTTTTGGTTTGCCTTCCTTAGGTATGCATATAATGACACCTTGACGTTGTGTTACAGAAAGTTCAGCATTAACAAAACCTTCGTTTATAGATCTAACAAGAAAAGCTCCAATATCAACAAAGAAGAACTTGGGACTTGACCGCTGTTCACTGTCGGAGACGGACGTATTTTGTCAGCGCTCCGCACGCAATGACCTGAGTGTTCCTTCTCCGGGTTTCATACTGCAGATGAGAAATATGCCCCAGTTGATTCTGTTTGAAGGGACGGCAGTGCCTCGTATTTATTGACCAATTTCTTTCAAGAGCTTC
>JADBJO010012806.1:7500-10000 GCA_016801955.1 Conus betulinus | reverse complement strand
CATTGCGTTACGTGTCAATAGCGCTACGTGTTGTTATGACTATGTCCAGAAGCGTTACATGTGGAAAGCAATAATTTTATCAGTTTACCTCTCCGTTTCGATAGTGCTACGTCCTAAAAGCGTCCCAACAACGCTGTATATCGATTGCAGTGTATATGGGCAACCTAACGGTCCGTATCGCTACGTTTCCCAAACGATACGCTTCAGTACCGCTAAGTGTTGTTAGCACTTTTTCCCTTTTTTTTTTTTGCCACAAACTTCCGAACAGGTATTGCAGGGTCGTCATTGTCACAACTGGAGGGTTTTGACTCCCCATGCTCTTGATCCGTGTTGCTCCCAACGCGAAGAGAGTACACACCATGTACAATTGGCCAATTCTTTAAGTGATCAGTGACCTGTCCGTGCCTTAGGGAAATCGGTCCACTAGTACCAGAGTGTTCAAAAAGAAAAGCACACACTTCAGTTAATTGGGCACACTGTTCTGAACTGAATTTCATTGCTTCTATTTAAATAAGTTTATCTTATATGATGTCAAGTAATCGTGTCTTCAGTATTAGCTTACACGATGAAGTGAGAAAACACGACAGAGAGAGAGAGAGAGAGAGAGAGAGAGAGAGAGAGAGAGAGAGAGAGAGAGAGAGAGAGAGAGAGAGAGAGAGATTTATTGATTGATTGATTGATTAAATGTAAATGATATGCATAAGACGACGGCGAAAAAATGTGGGTCTGCTGATCTGTTCCCTGCTGTTGAGATACGATGTCAAGTAATCGTGTCTTCAGTGTTAGCTTACACGATGAAGTGAGAAAAAAACACGGATATATATATATATATATATATATATATATATATATATATATATATATATATATATATATATATATATATATATATATATATATATATATATAGAGAGAGAGAGAGAGAGAGAGAGAGAGAGAGAGAGAGAGAGAGAGAGATTAAATGTTAAATGATATGAAAGTGCACACTAGGAAATACATTATTTCTAAGAGACAGACAGACAGACAGACAAACAGACACACACACACACACATGCACACAGAGAGAGAGAGAGAGAGAGAGAGAGAGAGAGAGAGAGAGAGAGAGAGATTAAATGTAAATGTGAGCAAGCCCAGACTAGGCAATACATTCTATTTGAGAGAGAGAGAGAGAGAGAGAGAGAGAGAGAGAGAGAGAGAGAGAGAGAGAGAGAGAGAGGCAGACAGACAGACAGACAGACAGACAACGGATATTTTCAAGCGGACAAACAATGACACTGACAGCGTCGTCATTGACGGACTCTGGGAGTACTATTGAGATGAAGTACTACTGACATGCAGCGCTATAGACCAACAGTTAGGGATACGGACATTTAGCACTTTTGACCATAATGGTATTTGCTCTTAGCGTTATTGAAATGTTTCGCTAATGACCGTAGCGTTAACGCTTCATAGCGCCGCTGCCACGTGCAGCTGTTGACACATGGTGTCGATGACACACACCTCTATCGACACGGACACTCGGTGACTGGGGAGTGCACAACAACATACACAGGGGGCAAGTTCAGTGTACTCTGACCTATTCTAGGGTATCATGGCCAAACCAGTCCGGCTGCCGTAGCACTCCCCAGCAACTAATTTCGTCCGGCAAATCTCTAGCCTGTCAATTACCTTACGTTAGAACAGCTCCTGCCTAGGTTGAAAAGAATTTGCTAAGCTCGATTCTGAATGAAGCCACAGAGAGAGAGGGGGGAGAGGGGAGGGAAGGATGGAGAAAGGAGGGAGGGAGGGAGAGAGGGAAAGAGAGAAAGAAAGTCAAATAGACTCCATTTTTTTATTCAGATGCAGGCTTAAAGCCCCTCACTGAAGTGGAAGTAAACCTACAGGAGAAAGAAAACAATCCACTAACATGTTCAAACCAGAGAATCAAAAAAAAAAAAAAATTAACATTGTTCATGTTACGGGCTAGAAGATAACATTGTAAGAAGTCACAATTTGCAACCTTTTGGGCATGTGACAAATACGCATGACTAACTTTTTATTGTGCCGTCATGCCTCGTTGACATGATCAAAGTTAAAAAAAAATACGTGGTACTGTGTGGTGCTCCAGCTGGATACATTTCACACTGAGACTGCCCAGAAGAGGGCTACAAAATATAAAAGTGTACGAACAGAAACAAAAGCAATAGTTCTCCAAAGGGAAGAAAACATAATAGAAAACCGCAATGGCACTCTTCTAATGTTCGTCCACGTGGCCTTTCTCAAGAGAGAAAAAAAAAAAAAAAAAAACATAAACAATACAACTACGTGATGTCCATCTTTACATCACGTAGTTGGTGGTTTCTCTCTCTCTCTCTCTCTCTCTCTCTCTCTCTCTCTCTCTCTCTTTGAAAAAGGCCACGTGGCCGAAAATTAGAAGAGTGGCATTGTGATTTTCTATAAAAGTGTAGTTCACCTTTTTAAGGAATGTTGCGTCGATGGCAGGTAAACATATTGTCAATGT
>JADBJO010012805.1:40613-55803 GCA_016801955.1 Conus betulinus | reverse complement strand
AAAAAACAGGGAGATCACTGTGTGTGGAGTTAAAAAACAGGGAGATCACTGTGTGGGAGTTGTATGGAGTTAAAAAACAGGGAGATCACTGTGTGTGGAGTTAAAAAATACAGGGAGATCACTGTGTGTGGAGTTAAAAAGAGGGGGAGATCACTGTGTGTGTGGAGTTAACAAACAGGGAGATCACTGTGTGTGGAGTTAACAGACAGGAAGGTCACTGTAAAGATGCAGAGTTTACAGACAGGAAGGTCACTGTAAAGATGTGGAATGAACCTCTGGAAGACTTCTGTAACCTGATCACGGAGTAGGTACAGAGTCAGAAACTGACAACAGTTACGATGAGGTGGGGTTTCCTGTAATGAAGTGTATTCCTTGTGGATTCTATGCAGGCATTTGAGAGATAGTACGCATTCCCCTTTTCTCATTGATCTACATTTGTGGCAGCATTTTGTCCCTGTTTTACGCCCTCCTGTTCCTGTATTATGTTCCTTTGTATGCCCTCCTCCCCCTACCCCCATCCATCCCCTAGCCCCCCTCCGCCTGTGCCTCCCACCCTCCATCTGCCCACTACCCTTCCCTCCTCTTTACTTCCCACACCACAGCTAGTTACTGCTCCAAAGAGCCTTCATTCAGAGCTGTATGCTGGCCTGTTTCTTCCTAAACCGCCGTGTAAAAACCTTCCTACAAATATGTTTCTCCTTCCCCATTACCATTGTGAAACTTGGCTGTCCCTTCCCTTTTTGAGTATTTTTGGGAATGTTATGTCCCAGTTAAAGTAATTAACATTCTACAGACACAAAGTCCTCCATTATGACTTAATTAAGTCCTTACACTTCTAAAAGTACAGTGTTCAGTGTCATGACTAAACTCTTTAATATTCTACTGGTACAATGTTCAAAGTCCTGAAGTAAGTCCTTACTATTCTACTGGTAATGTTCTTTGTCATGACTAAAGTCCTCACAATTCTACGAGCACAGTGTTTTTAGTTACGGCCGAAGTCGGGACAATTTTACAAGCACAGCGTTCTATGGTCCTTAATATTCTGAGGGTACAATCTTCTATATCATGACTAAAGTCCTCACACATCTGCATTCACAATGTTCTTTGTTATGACTACAGTCCTGACCATTCAACGGGTAGAATGTTCTGTGTCATGACTTAAGTCCTCACAATTCTACAAGCCCGGTGTTCAATGTCACAACTCAAATCCTGACAATTTTACAAGCAGAGTGTTCTATATCATGACCAAAGTCCTTACCATTCTACAGGTACAATTTTCTGTGTCATGACGCAAGTTCTGACAGTTTTACCAGCACAGTGTTCTCTGTCATGATCAAAGTCCTTACCAGTTAACAGATGCAGTGTAGAAATTCTAAGCCATGACTGAAATTCTGACCGTTCAACAGGTACATATAGTAGTTCTGTCTTGACTACAGTCCTTACCAGTTAACAGATGCAGTGTAGAAATTCTAGGCCATGACTGAAATCCTGACCATTCAACAGGTACAGTATAGTAGTTCTATGTCTTGACTACAGTCCTTACCAGTTAACAGGCAGGGTTGGAGTATGTTGCAGAGACACTACTCGGTGTTTGAAAGCAGGTGCGCATGATTTCTTGTGGCTCACCCACAGTGATTCAAAGCCAGCTTGCATAGTTTCCTGGTAGATGTTAAATCTGCACTCGTCCACTTGTACAGTGATTTCCTTTGCAAGAAATAATTTCCGCCGAGCATGGACATTTTGCAAACTAAGTTTTAGATTTGGGTTGATTAAAACGTAGATATTTGATTGCCTATGTGTCTTGTCTAATTATGTGCATGCAATGGTTTTGCAGATTGTTTTTATTGTGAAATCAAATACACATTGCAGTACTTAAATATTTCTTTGTAACAAAAAGTGACTTTTCTAATGATGTAGACAAATTTATACCTGTTATAATCATGTTTTAATAAACTACAGCAATTCAGCAATAAATATGTGCTGTCATTTTGATTCCTGTTTGTGTGTGTGTGTGTGTGTGTGGGGGGGGGGGGGGGGGGGGGGTGATGTGTGTATACAAGACAGGGGGTCCATTGTTACTCTTTTTATTTTTCCATGGAACAACAATCAACGGACGGGCTTGGAGTCGCATTTAAAATTAGTAATGCTCAACCATCGCAGTAGGTTGTGGGTATTGAATTATGCACAGTCATGATTTTCACTTGATAACTGCGTCAGTTTTTACATGTGTTTACACAAAATGTTATGACTTTGGTAAGAAAAAGTGTCCTACATTTATACCCAAAACTTCTTTCAGTCCAGAAATGGATTAAACAAAAAGCTAAATCACAAGGTGCGATTTCTGTAGGAAAAGTGTGGGTCTTTGCAGACCTATGATGTGTCCCAGACAAAAAGCATGGGTCTTTAGAAACCCCCGACACATGGTGGCCAAAATGATCGGTGAGTCAGGGTGAAGATGAAAACAACTGACACATGGTGGCCAAAATGATCGGTGAGTCAGGGTGAAGATGAAAACAACTGACACATGGTGGCCCAAAATGATAGGTGAGTCGAGGTGAAGATGAAAACAACTGACACATGGTGGCCAAAATGATCGGTGAGTCAGGGTGAAGATGAAAAACAACTGACACATGGTGGCCAAAATGATCGGTGAGACAGGGTGAAGATGAAAACAACTGACACATGGTGGCCAAAATGATCGGTGAGACAGGGTGAAGATGAAAACAACTGACACATGGCCAAAGTGATGGGTGAGACAGGGTGAAGATGAAAACAACTGACACATGGTGGCCCAAAATGATCGGGTGAGACAGGGTGAAGATGAAAACAACTGACACATGGTGGCCAAAATGATCGGTGAGACAGGGTGAAGATGAAAACGACCACATTGACCAGTGAACAGGTGGCATAGGTGGTAGTGCACACATTGCATCACCTTTTTGTTAGTGAACGTTTTCATTACGATGGTGGAAACGTGTTCTGGGTTTAGAAACTACACAAGGTTCTCAATTGTTCGAATCAACTCAAAAGTTATATATGCATGAGTGCATATATGTATCGTGTGTGTGTGTGTGTGTGTGTGTGTGTGTATTCACAGTATTTCTTGATGTTGCATCTCTACAATAGGCATACGTCATGTTTTAAGATTTCAAAAGAGAGGTTCCACAATTTTTGCTCTGAATCATATGCTTTCAAAGATACGGAGTATGTGCTGGCTATTAATGTTGGTGTGTGTGTTTGTGAGAGAGAGGAGAGTCGCAGAGTTTGTGCAGGCTGTTGATCCTGTGGTGTGGTTATGAGAGAGAAGAAAGTTGTGGCAGCTGTTCATACTGATGTGTGTTTCTGTGGGAGAGGGTGTGTTGTTGTGCTCTTGTACATGGTCCACATGAACGTGTATGTGAGTTGATGGTGAGGGTGGGGAGTAGGGATAATGTGTGGCTCTATTTTGGTAGGAGTGTACCACATGCTGTGTTGGAGTGGAGGGCAGTGGTTTGCCAGCCTGTTCACTGAAGACTGTCACAGTGTGGTCTGTCTGTGTCAACATGTAGAGGGGCCATCACAGTGTGGTCTGTCTGTGTCAACATGTAGAGGGGCCATCACAGTGTGGTATGTCTGTGTCAACATGTAGAGGGACTGTCACAGTGTGGTCTGTCTGTGTCAACATGTGGAGGGGCTGTCACAGTGTGGTATGTCTGTGTCAACATGTAGAGGGGCCATCACACCGTAGAGGGTATGTCACACCGTGTCTGTGTCAACATGTAGAGGGACTGTCACACCGTGGTATGTCTGTGTCAACATGTAGAGGGACTGTCACAGTGTGGTATGTCTGTGTCAACATGTAGAGGGACTGTCACAGTGTGGTATGTCTGTGTCAACATGTAGAGGGACTGTCACAGTGTGGTATGTCTGTGTCAACATGTAGAGGGGCCTGTCACACCGTGGTATGTCTGTGTCAACATGTAGAGGGACTGTCACACCGTGGTATGTCTGTGTCAACATGTAGAGGGACTGTCACAGTGTGGGGTATGTCTGTGTCAACATGTAGAGGGACTGTCACACCACACACCGTGGTATGTCTGTGTCAACATGTAGAGGGGACTGTCACACCGTGGTATGTCTGTCTGTGTCAACATGTAGAGGTCTGTGTACTGTCACACCGTGGTATGTCTGTGTCAACATATAGAGGATCCTGCACAGCTATGGCAGCTGTGTGCTATGTATGTCTGTGTAAATGTGCATGGATCATGTACAGCTATGGGGACTGTGTGGTATGTCTGTGTGAGTGGATGAATGGATCATGTACAGCTATGGGGACGTGTGGTATGTCTGTGTGAATGTGTATGGATCATGTACAGCTATGGGGACTGTGTGCTATGTGTGTGTGTGAATGTGCATGGGGACTGATCATGTACAGGATTATTGGGGGACTGTGTGGTATGTCCGTGTGAACGTGTATCTATCACGTACAGCTATGGGGACTGTAGTATGTCTGTGTGAATGTGTATGGATCATGTACAGCTATGGGGACTGTATGGTATGTCTGTGTAAATGTGTAATGTGCGCACATGCACACACACAGACACACTCGCGCGCGCGCACACACACACACACACAAACACACACAGACAAGCACGTGCGCGCACACACACACACACACACACACACACACACAAACACACACCACACACACAAAATGCCACACACACATACACACACATACACACACATACAAACACGTGTGCTTGCGCACGTGCAGAAACGCACACAACTCTAGTAGAGATACAGGCAATCTTAAGTTCAAGTTCTGACTGACGTTTGGGTGAATGGGTAGGTCAAGACCCAGTGGGATTGTAAGTTTTTGAGCCTCGAAATTCCAAGGCCCGCGTGCCAACAATACCACCTCAGTGATCCGTCCTTTCTAGTTAGTGTTAAAATGAACCTTTTATTTTAGTCACTGTTAAAATGAACCTTTGATTTTTGTAAGTGTTAAAATGAACCTTTGATTTTAGTAAGTGTTAAAATGAACTTTTTACTTTAGTAAGTGTTAAAATGAACCTTTTATTCTAGTAAGATTTATTTTCCTTCTTTTGGAGATAGGGAGAGTGTAAAACACTGTCGCAGACATGGAGATGTAAAAACACTGTTGCAGACAGGAGGTAAAGTTACAGACAGGGAGATGTAAAACACTGTCGCAGACAGGGAGATGTAAAACACTGTTGCAGACAGGGAGTAAGTTACAGATAGGGAGATGTAAAGTTACAGATAGGGAGGGAGATGTAAAGTTACAGACAGGGAGATGTAAAGATTACAGATAGGGGGATGTAAAATAATGTTTCAGACAGGGAATGTAAAACACTGTTGCAGTTGCAGACAGGGACAAAGAGTGATGTAAATCTGCAGACAGGGAGATGTACAGATGCAGACAGGGAGATGTAAAACACTGTTGCAGACAGGGAGATGTAAAACACTGTCGCAGACAGGGAGATGTAAAAAGTTGCAGACAGGGAGATGTAAAAACACTGTTGCAGACAGGGAGATGTAAAACACTGTCGCAGACAGGGAGATGTAAAACACTGTCGCAGACAGAGAGATGTAAAGTTGCAGACAGGGAGATGTAAAAGATGCAGACAGGGAGATGTAAAACATTGTTGCAGACAGGGAGATGTAAAACACTGTTGCAGACAGAGAGATGTAAAACACTGTCGCAGACAGGGAGATGTAAAACACTGTTGCAGACAGGGAGATGTAAAACACTGTCGCAGACAGGGAGATGTAAAACACTGTCGCAGACAGAGAGATGTAAAACACTGTTGCTGACAGGGAGATGTAAAGTTACAGACAGGGAGATGTAAAGTTACAGATAAGGAGATGTAAAACACTGTTGCAGACAGGGAGATGTAAAGTTGCGGACAGGGAGATGTAAAGTTGCAGACAGACAGAGAGATGTAAAACACTGTTCCAGACAGGGAGATGTAAAGTTGCAGACAGGGAGATGTACAGTTCCTGACAGGGAGATGTAACACTGTTTCGCAGACAGGAGATATAAAACACTGTTGCAGACAGGGAGATGTAAACTTACAGATAGGGAAATGTGAAGTTACAGATAGGGAGATGTAAAACACCATCGCAGACAGGGGGATATAAAACACTGTCGCAGACAGGGAGATGTGAAGTTGCAGACAGGGAGATGTAAAGTTACAGATAGGGAGATGTAAAACACTGTTGCAGACAGGGAGATGTAAAACACTGTTGCAGACAGTGAGATGTAAAACACTGTCGCAGACAGGGAGATGTAAAACACTGTTGCAGACAGGGAGATGTAACACATTGTCGCAGACAGGGATATGTAAAACACTGTTGCGGACAGAGAGATGACAGTCGCAGAGAGAGATGTAACACACTGTCGCAAACAGAGAGATGTTACACACTGTTGCAGACAGGGAGATATAAAACACTGTTGCAGACAGACAGGGAGATGTAAAACACTGTCGCAGACAGGGAGATGTAAAACACTGTTGCAGACAGGGAGATGTAAAAACTGTTGCAGACAGAGAGATGTAAACAAACTGTTGCAGACAGGGAGATGTAAAAACACTGTTGCAGACAGAGAGATGTAACAAACTGTTGCAGACAGGGGGATGTAAAACACTGTTGCAGACAGGGAGATGTAAAACACTGTCGCAGACAGGGAGATGTAACACACTGTCGCAGAGAGATGTAAAACATTGTTGCATACAGGGAAATGTAAAACACTGTTGCAGACAGGGAGATGTAACACACTGTTGGATACAGGGAGATGTAACA
Source organism: Conus betulinus (assembly GCA_016801955.1). Taxonomy (NCBI): domain Eukaryota; kingdom Metazoa; phylum Mollusca; class Gastropoda; order Neogastropoda; family Conidae; genus Conus; species Conus betulinus. Next base: position 48,999 of record JADBJO010012805.1, on the reverse strand, counting down.
CACTGTCGCAGACGGAGAGATGTAAAAACACTGTTGCAGACAGGGAGATATAAAGTTACAGATAGGGAGATGTAACATATTGTTGCAGACAGGGAGATGTAAAATACTGTCGCAGACAGGGGAGATGTAAAGTTACAGATAGGGAGATGTAACACACTGTAGCAGACAGGGAGATGGAAAACACTGTTGCAGACAGGGAGATGTAAAACATTATTGCAGACAGGGAGATATAAAACACTGTTGCAGACAGGGAGATGTAAAGTTACAGATAGGGAGATGTAACAAACTGTTGCAGACAGGGAAATGTAAAACACTGTTGCAGACAGGAGATGTAAAACACTGTTGCAGACAGGGAGATGTGAAACACTGTTGCAGACAGGGAGATGTGAGATGTAAAGTTACTGTTGCAGACAGGGAGATGTAAAGTAGAGACAGATGATGTAAGTTACAGACAGGGAGATGATGTAAAGTTACAGACAGGGAGATGTAAAACACTGTCGCAGACAGGGAGATGTAAAACACTGTTGCAGACAGGGAGATGTAAAACACTGTTGCAGACAGGGAGATGTGAAAACACTGTTGCAGACAGGGAGATGTAAAGTTACAGACGGGAGATGTAAAAACACTGTCGCAGACAGGGAGATGTAAAACACTGTTACAGACAGGGAGATGTAAAACACTGTTGCAGCAGACAGTAAAGAGATGTAAAAAACACTGTCGCAGACAGAGAGATGTAAAACACTGTCGCAGACAGAAAGATGTAAAGTTACAGACAGGGAGATGTAAAACACTGTTGCAGACAGGGAGATGTAAAACACTGTTGCAGACAGGGAGATGTAAAACACTGTCGCAGACAGGAGATGTAAGTTGCAGATAGGGAGATGTAAAGTTACACACAGGGAGATGTCAAAACACTGTCGCAGACAGAGAGATGTTAAGTTACAGATAGGGAGATGTAAAACACTGTTGCAGACAGGGAGATGTAAAACAGTTGCAGACAGGGAGATGTAAAAACTGTTGCAGACAGGGAGATGTAAAACACTGTTGCAGACAGGGAGAAAAACACTGTAAAACACTGTCGCAGACAGGGAGATGTAAAACACTGTGGCAGACAGGGAGATGTAAAACACTGTTGCAGACAGGGAGATGTAAAACACTGTCAGCAGACAGGGAGATGTAAAAAAACACTGTCGCAGACAGGGAGATGTAACACTGTCGCAGAGAGAGAGATGTAAACACTTGCAGACAGGGAGATGTAAAACACTGTTGCAGACAGGGAGATGTAAAACACTGTCACAGACAGGGAGATGTAAAACACTGTCTCAGACAGGGAGATGTAAAACATTGTCGCAGACAGGGAGATGTAAAGTTGCAGACAGGGACATGTAAAACACTGTCGCAGACAGGGAGATGTAAAACATTGTCGCAGCAGGGAGATGTAAAACACTGTTGCAGACAGGGAGATGTAAAACACTGTCGCAGACAGGGAGATGTAAAGTTGCAGACAGGGACATGTAAAACACTGTCGCAGACAGAGAGATGTAAAACATTGTCGCATGCAGGGAGATGTAAAAACACTGTTGCAGACAGGGAGATGTAAAACACTGTCGCAGACAGGGAGATGTAAAGTTACATACAGGGAGATGTAAAACACTGTTGCAGACAGGGACATGTAAAGTTGCAGACAGGGAGATGTAAAGTTGCAGACAGTTAGATATAAAACACTGTTGCAGACAGAGAGATGTAAAGTTGCAGACAGGGAGATGTAAATTTGCAGACAGGGAGATGTAAAACACTGTCGCAGACAGGGAGATGTAAAACACTGTTGCAGACAGGGAGATGTAAAACACTGTTGCAGACAGGGAGATGTAAAACACTGTCGCAGATAGAGAGATGTAAAAAGTGGCAGACAGGGAGATGTAAAGTTGCAGACAGGGAGATGTAAACACTGTGTCGCAGACAGGGAGATGTAAAGTTGCAGACAGGGAGATGTAAAACACTGTTGCAGACAGAGAGATGTAAAGTTGCAGACAGGGAGATGTAAAACACTGTCGTAGACAGGGAGATGTAAAACACTGTCGTAGACAGGGAGATGTAAAACACTGTCGCAGACAGGGAGACGTAAAACACTGTTGCAGACAGGGAGATGTTAAACACTAAACTGTTGCAGACAGGGACATGTAAAGTTGCAGACAGGGAGATGTAAAAAACTGTTGCAGACAGGGAGATGTAAAACACACTGTTGCAGACAGGGAGATGTAACACACTGTTGCAGACAGGGAGATGTGAAACACTGTTGCAGACAGGGAGATGTAAAGTTGCAGACAGGGAGATGTAAAACACTGTCGCAGACAGGGAGATGTAAAACACTGTTGCAGACAGGGAGATGTAAAACACTGTCGCAGACAGGGAGATGTAAAAGGGAGATGATGTAAAATTGTAGACAGGGAGATGTAAAACACTGTCGCAACAGGGGTAAGATGTAAAACACTGTCGCAAACAGTTGAGACAGAGAGTGTAAACACTGTCGCAGACAGGGAGATGTAAAACACTGGATGTAAAACACTGTTGCAGACAGGGATATGTAAAACACTGTCGCAGACAGGGAGATGTAAGACACTGTCACAGACAGAGAGATGTAAAGTCGCAGACAGGGAGGAGAGTAAAACACAGATGCGCGAGCCGCACGTTATTTTAATGGGCGCCTAACCATACTTTGGTACCCTACTACCTTAAGAGTTATCCCCCCAACCCCCCAACCGCGTGCTTCTCGCTTTCCTGATGCTAGAAGGCCACACGCCACAAATAGGATTTTTTGCACTAGAATCCATGTACTATGTAATCCATGTACTGTGTAATCCATGTACTATGTAATCCATGTACTATGTAATCCATGTACTGTGTAATCCATTTACTATGTAATCCATGTACGCGTTTTGAGTCCTACCTTAATTTAATTTAAATTTGAGCCAGCATTTAATGTTAAACTGGTAATATCGTTCACTCAGTTTCCTTACTTCCTTGATTCTTTCCATTTCTCACGCAGGGTGCATGCTATGTGTAACGTGTCATCCATACCAACGGCCAAACTGGCCTTCTCTTCCGAAAGTTGGTGATGGGATTTTACGTGTAAGATTTATGCGTGCGTTCACACACGGAACCTCGGTTTATAGTCTCATTCGAGGGACTTATCCTTGTTTTGAGGATTTTTTCGCCGATGAAATCACAAACAATCTTCAAATAGTGACATTTCCCTTAGCTGACGTCACAGTTCAGGCCTTTGCACTTGCTCGTGACTAATTTTGCGCCAGCCGGAAGGCCCCAAATAGTCCCATTCCTCTAAATTCAATTTGCCTGCTTGGAGCCACTTGGCTTGTGCCTTGATGGCCATGTGAAGGAAAAAGAGGAGTATCAACTTTCGAACACAATAAAAGTCCTCAAAACCATCTAATTGCGCCATTCTTTAAATACACGACTCCTTAAGCAAATTCTTGGCGCCTTAACTTTTGGTGTGCAGCCGAATAAGACACTGGGAGTTGGGAGGGCTGACTGCTGGGGGTGGAAAGGCAGCCTCCCTCCACCAGCACGCAGCAGGACAGCAGAGGCTGCCGAACGTATCAGGAGACAAAATGGCCGGAAGGAAGGGGAGCAGCAACAGACCAGATAGGTTGCACACAAAAAAATCAATGCCCCAAGGCCCCGATTAATAAAAAGTCGAGCATTTATAGATAGGCACATTTTTATTGTTTTAAGAATTGTGTTCATTGTGTCTGAAAGTTGATTTACCTTCTTCTCTTTCACATGCTCGTCTAGGTGCAATCAAGGTGGATTGAAACAGACAGATTAAAAAAAATGAAAGAATTGGTCTATTTTGGGGAAATCACCTGGCAAGAACATAGGGTCACGGGCGAGTTCGAGGGTCCGAGGTGTGACATCAGGTAAGGGGTAGCTCATGTATTTCTTGTGAATTGATGTAATCAGTTGAAATCCTTTAAAAAAAAAAAAAAGTGTTGTTAATTTGAGCTTAATATCAATTGTTGGATCAAATTTATGCTGGGCCTCAAAACATTGACACAGATGATGTAGTGATTCAGTATATTAAAAAAAAAAAAAAATCCTAATTGTGGCGTGTGGTCACACTACATGCAGGAGCCGCCATGGCGACAGACGTTGCCACTCCAGCATCAGGCAGCACACAACAAATGACGTTGCTCTGGCCTTGCATCTAGCCAGCACAGTTAGCGTCATTCACGATCACACGTAACTGACAGAGACCTTACTTTACTCCCAGATGAGTCTGGCAGTTCTCCGTTGAGTCTGGAACAGAGGCGTTGTCATTTTGATTGGCTAACATCTCTTTGATGTTTTTTTTTCTTTTTTTCTTGGTTTTGTTTTGGAGAAGTTTGTGATTATATTCCCAGGAACAACAAACACTGCTCGTTCAGGACATGAAACGCTCGTGAATTGAGTTAAATTTGGGATTGACTTGATGTATTGCTGGTTGAGGTATGTATGTATTACTGACTGGGGCAAAAAACGTGAACAGAGTTAATTTTGGGATTGACTTGATGTATTGCTGGTTGAGGTATGTATGTATCACTGACTGGGGCAAAAAACGTGAACAGAGTTAATTTGGGACTGACGTCATGTGTTGCTGGTTGAGGTATGTGTGTGTCACTGACTGGGGCAAAAAAGGGTCGACTATTTCTGGGCTGCCAATTAGCGTCCACGTTGTACTCATGCTGTATGGTAAAAGGAAGTTTTAAAATCATCAACAGATCTGTTTCGAGCGCTGGCTCTCCTCAGGATGGTGTTGGGTCGCCTACTGCCGGTGTTATATGGCCTAATGTCACTGTTTGCACGTGCGGATTGGCTGCTGCACGTGTTGTTCGGTTTTTCAGGTTGTTTACAGTTCAGGGTGCGTTTGCTGACAACGATTTCATTTGTGCCTGCAGTTGTTTACTATTCCTACTTTAGTATTTAGGGTTGCTAGGTATGGTTTGCATAGTATTAACCATTTTTCTGTTGAACATAGGTTGCATCTTTTTGAAATGTTATTGTATGGTGATGCCCTTTATGATTTTCCAGGATATGTTATAGTTTATTTTTTTGTCTTTAAGTCTCCAAATATATTTGCTCAGTTCTGTTTGGTTTTTGTATTTTTCTTTGTTGAATGACTGTTTATGGTTTGCATATCTGGTTTTGAAGTGATTTTCAGTGATCCCTATGTATGTTTCTTTTTCATTTTCTGATGTCACAGTGGCTTGGTATACAATGTTGTTATAGAGGCATTTGTTGCTTAAGGGACACTGTTCTTTTGTAGTACAATTGCAGGATTTCCTTTCTTCACCCTTCTTTGCTGTGTTGCTTTTCATTTTGTTGGATGAATCAATTATATTTTTAAGGTTAGGCATGCATGAATATGATAGTTTGATGGTGTTCTTGTTGAATATTTTGGACAAATTGTGTTCTTTGGGAAGGATGCTGTCAGAATTTTAAAAAATCTTTTTCTACGTTTGTTTTTACTCGTCCATCATATGGAGGGTTGTACCATGTGATTTTCCTTTTCCTGCTTTTTTGTTTTGTTCATGTTGTTATCTGGGTTGTATTGTAGTTTGTAGCTGTAACCACTTTTTTGCAATGCCTCTTGGTATTCTGCTGCTGCGTCGTTGAATACTCTTTCATTATGTGACAGGTTAGATAATCTCTTGTTTATGCCATTGGGTATGGTTTTTAGTATAGATGGTGGGTGGTTGCTATTGATGTTTACATAAATGGGAGTGTCATTAGGTTTCTTGTATGGTTTTATATGTGTAGTTGTTGAGGTCAAGTGTTATGTCTAAGTAGTTCACTACCTTTTTGTTTGCTTCTGTGTGTGTGTGTGTGTGTGTGTGTGTGCGCGCGCGTGCGTGTGCAGTGTGTAGCGTCTTAAGAAGACATATATCGAAAAGTGATTTTTTTTGCTTTGTATTGTATATCAAATCTACGTTATTTCACAAAGTATTTTCTGTATGCGTTTGCATTTTGCCTGTTATGTTGCCTTGTCGAAATCGTTTGGCGAGGGGGAGCAGGACAGAACCTGACATTTTTCTTGTCGAATTCGTCTTAATGAACATGCCAGCCTTTACCGCAAACACCAACACACACTGTGCATGACAGAACATGGCTTTTTTCTTTCTTTCTTCAGAAACTTTTTTTTTTTTTCAAAAACGTGTCTTTAATCCAAATAAACAAGTATGTACAGAGAATCAGTAATGAAACGTTGATTTCCTCACATTTTGGCCAGACATGCTCATCACGCTGTTTGATCATGGTACGCAAATCCAATCACCTAAACATACCGCATGGGTTACACACACTATGGACAAATCACACACACACACACACACACACACACACACACACACACACACAGTTGTACATATAAGCCCTATGGTCATGTTAACATTGTCTACCAGAAGAAAAATAAACAATTATAGGTATTGCACTGGTTTTTCAACACAACACACTCTCTCTCTCTCTCTCTCTCTCTCTCTCTCTCTCTCAATTAAATGTTCGAGTTCGAGTTCTCTCTCTCAATGTGAGGTTGCACGTGCTTTCGCACACCTCCATTTTGGTGTGTGTGTGTGTGTGTGTGTGTGTGTGTGTGTGCGCGCGCGCGCGCGCGCGCGCATACGTTCTGTGTCTATTTTGTTTAAGGGCAAAAGCATACACTGTGCTGCAAGGGAAAAAATAAGTGCCTCTTTCTGTGAACACGATTCTGACATGCTGAAAATGGCTCGCAAGATGTTGGACCTTTCCTGTGCAGCTTACAATCATTGTGCCTTTTATGTGTAGCTCACAATCATTTGTGCCTTTTATGTGTAGCTCACAATCATTTGTGCCTTTCTGTCTAGCTCACAATCATTTGTGCCTTTCACGTGTAGCTCACAATCATGTGTGCCTCTTATGTGTAGCTCACAATCATTTGTGCCTTTTATGTGTAGCTCACAATCATTTGTGCCGTTTATGTGTAGCTCACAATCATGTGTGCCTCTTATGTGTAGCTCACAATCATTTGTGCCTTTTATGTGTAGCTCACAATCATTTGTGCCTTTTATGTGTAGCTCACAATCATTTGTGCCTTTTATGTGTAGCTCACAATCATTTGTGCCGTTTATGTGTAGCTCACAATCATTTGTGCCTTTTATGTGTAGCTCACAATCATTGTGCCTTTTATGTGTAGCTCACAATCATTTGTGCTTTTATGTGTAGCTCACAATCATTTGTGCCTTTTATGTGTAGCTCACAATCATTTGTGCCTTTATGTGTAGCTCACAATCATGTGTGCCTTTTATGTGTAGCTCACAATCATTTGTGCCTTTTATGTGTAGCTCACAATCATTTGTGCCTTTTATGTGTAGCTCACAATCATTTGTGCCTTTTATGTGTAGCTCACAATCATTTGTGCTTTTATGTGTAGCTCACAATCAAATGTGCTTTTCACGTGCAGCTCACGCGATCGAGGATATTTTACGTGAAGCTCACAGTTGTTAGTGCCTTTCACGTATGGCTCCCACACATTTTGGACCTTTCATGTGTAGCTTACTACATTTTGGACCTTTCATGTGTAGCTTACTACATTTTGGACCTTTCATGTGTAGCTTACATTTTGAACATTCCATGTGTAGCTTACTACATTTTGGACCTTTCATGTGTAGCTTACTACATTTTGGACCTTTCATGTGTAGCTTACTACATTTTGGACCTTTCATGTGTAGCTTACTATATTTTGGACCTTTAATGTGTAGCTTACTACATTTTGGACCTTTAATGTGAAGCTTACTACATTTTGGACCTTGCACGTGTCGCTCACACTTTCTTGACCTTTCATGTGCAGCTTACTACATTTTGAACCTTTCATGTGCAGCTTACTGCATTTTGAACCTTTCATGTGCAGCTTTACTACATTTTGAACCTTTCATGTGAAGCTTACTGCATTTTGAACCTTTCATGTGAAGCTTACTACATTTTGAACCTTTCATGTGAAGCTTACTGCATTTTGAACCTTTCATGTGAAGCTTACTGCATTTTGAACCTTTCATGTGAAGCTTACTGCATTTTGGGCCTTTCACGTGTCGCTCACACTTTCTTGACCTTTCATGTGTAGCTTACAATATTTTGGATCTTTCACGTGTAGGTATCAATGCTTTGAACCTTTCACGTGCAGCTCACACTGTCTTGGACCTTTCGTGAGTAGATAACAGTGTTTTGTTACACACACACACACACACATTAACGGCCCTAAACTTGGCGTTCCCTCAGAAGGTGTTCCCATCTTTACTGGCAGACGTGGTGTTAGATGTGGCGGACTTCTGTTTGTTAGCAGCATGGTCTTCATCCTGGT
>JADBJO010012805.1:17500-35000 GCA_016801955.1 Conus betulinus | reverse complement strand
GATGCAGTTCATGTCTTTGTGATTTGATTTGGAAAGCAGTGTAGCGAGACTACCTTTTTTTTTTGTTTTAAAGAGGTTACAGTTCATATCTTTGAATTTTGATTTGGAAAGCAAATTACCAATGCTGGTCTCTCTAGAAAATACAGCTCATTTCTTTCTTTTTTTTATTTGGAAAGCAATGCACCGACACTGGTGTCTCTAGAGAATACAGCTCATCTTTTTGATTTGATTTGAAAAGCAGTGTACCGATACCGGCTTTTCTAGAAAATATAGCTCATGTCTTCGTGATTGGTTTGGGGAAGCTGTGTATCTGTACTGGTTTATATAGAAAATTCAGTTTATCGCTTTGTGATTTGACTTGGGAAACATCGTACTAGTACCAGTCTCTCAAGAGAATAGAGCTCATGTCTTTGCCATTTGACTGGGAAAAGATCAATCGGTGCTTGTGCTAATGTCTATGTGATGTGATTTGATTTGAAAAGCAGTATACCGTACTGGTTTATCTAGAAAATATGGCTCATGTCTTTGTGATGTGATTTGATTTGAAAAGCAGTATACCGGTAGTGGTTTATCTCGAAAATATAGCACATGTCTGTGATGTGATGTGATTTGAAAAGCAGTATACCAGTACTGGTTTATCTCGAAAATATATCTCATGTCTTTGTGATGTGATTTGATTTGAAAAGCAACATACTGGTACTAGTTTATCTCGAAAATATAGCTCATGTCTTTGTGATATGATCTGATTTGAAAAGCAATATACCGGTAGTGGTTTATCTCGAAAATATAGCTCATGTCTTTGTGATGTGATTCGATTTGAAAAAGCAATATACCGGTAGTGGTTTATCTCGAAAAATAGCTCATGTCTTTGTGATGTGATTCGATTTGAAAAGCAATATACCGGTACTGGTTTCTCTAGAAAATATAGCTCATGTCTTTGTGATGTGATTTGTTTTGAAAAGCAGTATACCAGAACTGGTTTATGTAGAAAATATAGCTCATGTCTATGTGACGTGATTGATTTGAAAAACAGTATACCGATATTGGTTTCTCTGAGGGATGCAGTTATTGTCTTTGTGATGTGATTAGGGAAGCGATGTACTGATACTGGTTCATCTAGAAAATACAGCTCATGTCTTTGTGTGTACATGGATGGGTGCATGCGTTCGTATAAGTTCGCACGCATGCGCGCGCGCTTGTGTGTGAGCGCGTGCGCGCGCGCGCGTGGGTTTGTGAGAGTGAGTGCACGTGCTTGCGTGCGTGCATGGGTGCATGCATGTGTGTATGTGCGTGTATTTGTGTGTGTGTGCGCGCACGCAGGAGGGTACGGGTGGGGGGGGGGGGGGTGATAGGGGAGGTGTGTGTGTGTGTGTGTGTGTGTGTGTGGGGGGGGGGGGGGGGGGGGGGGGGGTGTCAAAACGCTGAGTTGCCGATGGCAGTAATTAGATTGTTTAGTTGTGTTCATATCTTACCTGTTGTACTATCGGGTATTCTCCTCACAATCAAAGAACAGGCACTTAGAAGCCGACGATCAATCACCAGCACAGTCACGCTGTCGGGTTATCGCTTCATACATCTGCGTGGACGGATGTCGTTAGGATCTGCTTGTGTGCTCGGAAGGCTTGTTAGGATCTGGCAGTGTAGGAGTACTGTAGGTAGGGTTGTCATGATGTGGGAGTGTAGGAGAACTGTAGGTAGGGTTGTTAGGATCTGGCGGTGTAGGAGTACTGTAAGTAGCGTTGTTAAATCTGGGGGTGTAGAAGTGCTGTAGGTAGGGTTGTCATGATGTGGGAGTGTAGGAGTACTATAGGTAGGGTTGTTAGTATCTGGCAGTGTAGGAGTCTGTAGGTAGGGTTGTTAAGATCTGGGAGTGTAGGAGTACTGTAGGTAGGGTTGTCATGATGTGGGAGTGTAGGAGCACTGTAGGTAGGGTTGTCATGATGTGGGAGTGTAGGAGTACTGTAGGTAAGGTTGTCATGATGTGGGGGTGTAGGAGTACTGTAGGTAGGGTTGTTAAGATCTGGGAGTGTAGGAGGACTGTAGGTAGGGTTGTCATGATGTGGGAGTGTAGGAGTACTGTAGGTAGGGTTGTCATGATGTGGGAGTGTAGGAGTACTGTAGGTAGGGTTGTCATGATGTGGGGGTATAGGAGTACTGTAGGTAGGGTTGTCATGATGTGGGAGTGTAGGAGTACTGTAGGTAGGGTGTCATGGTGTGGGAGTGTAGGAGTACTGTAGTTAATGTTGTCAGGATCTGAATGTTGGGGAGTGCTCTAGGTAGGATTATGTAATATGGGTGTGCTAAACGACATGTCAAGCTGCAGGTAATGTTGTGGTGACCTGGGTGTTTGGAAGTGCTGTAGGTAATGTTGTGGTGACCTGGGTGTGAAGAAGTGCTGCAGGTAATGTGTGTGACCTGGGTGTGCAGAGGTGCTGCAGGTAATGTTGTGACCTGGGTGTGCAGAGGTGCTGCAGGTAATGTTGTGGTGACCTGGGTGTGCAGAAGTGCTACAGGTAATGTTGTGACCTGGGTGTACGGAAGTGCTGCAGGTAATGTTGTGGTGACCTGGGTGTGCAGAGGTGCTGCAGGTAATGTTGGGTGTGCTGAAGTGTGCAGGTAATGCTGCTGCAGGTAATGTTGTGACCTGGGTGTGCAGAGGTGCTGTAATGTTGTGACCCTGGGTGTGCAGAAGTGCTACAGGTAATGTTGTGACCTGGGTGTACGGAAGTGCTGCAGGTAATGTTGTGGTGACCTGGGTGTACGGAAGTGCTGCAGGTATTGTTGTTACCTGGGTGTGCGAAGTGCTGCAGGTAATGTGGTGACCTGGGTATGCGGAAGTGTGCTGAAGCAATGTTGTGACATGAATGTGCAGAAGTGCTGCAGATAATGTTGTAATCTGGTTTTGCGGAAGTGCAGCAGGTATTGTTGTTACTTGGGTGAGCGGAAGTGCTGCAGGTAAATTAGTTACCTGGGTGTACCGAATTGCTGCAGGTAATGTTGTGGTGATCTGGATGTGCGGAAGTGCTGCAGGTAATGTTGTTACGTGGGTGTGCAGAAGTGCTGCAGTAATGTTGTGGTGACCTGGTGTGCGGAAGTGCCGCAGGTAATGTTCTTACCTGAATGAGCAGAAGTGTTATCTGGGTGTCAGGAAGTGTTACAGGTAGTGTTGCCGTGACCTGGGTGTGAGGGAAGTGCTGCAGGTAATGTTGTTACCTGGTGTGTAGAATGCTGCAGGTAATGTTGTAGTGACCTGGGTGTGCTGAAGTGCTGCAGGTAATGTTGCGGTGACCTGGGTGTGCAGAAGTGCTGCAGGTAATGTTGTGGTGTCCTGGGTGTGCGGAAGTGCTGCAGGCAATGTTGTTACCTGGTTCTATAGAACTGCTGCAGGTAATGTTGTGGTGACCTGGGTGTGCGGAAGTGCTGCAGGTAATGTTGTGGTGACCTGGGTGTGCGGAGGAGCTGCAGGTAATGTCGTGACCTGGGTGTGCAGAGGTGCTGCAGGTAATGTTGTGAGCTGGGTGTGCGGAAGTGCTGCAGGTAATGCTGTGGTGACCTGGTTGTGAAGAAGTGCTGCAGGTAATGCTGTGGTGACCTGGGTGTGCGGAAGTGCTGCAGGTAATGTTGTGACCTGGGTGTACGGAAGTGCTGCAGGTAATGTTGCGGTGACCTGGGTGTGCGGAAGTGCTGCAGGTAATGTTGTGACTTGGGTGTGCAGAAGTGCTGCAGGTAATGTTGTGGTGACCTGGGTGTGCAGAAGTGCTGCAGGTAATGTGGTGACCTGGGTGTGCGGAAAGTGCTGCAGGTAATCTTGTTACCCGGGTGTGCGGAAGTGCTGCAGGTAATGTTGTGACCTGGGCGTGCAGAAGTGTGCTGCAGGTAATGTTGTGACCTGGGTGTGCGGAATTGCTGCAGGTAATGTTGTGGTGACCCTGGTGTGCGGAAGTGCTGCAGGTAATGTTGTGGTGACCTGGGTGTGAAGAAGTGCTGCAGGTAATGCTTTGGTGACCTGGGTGTGCAGAATTGCTGCAGGTAATGTTGTTACCTGGGTGTGCGGAAGTGTTGCAAGTAATGTTGTGACCTGGGTGTGCGGAATTGCTGCAGGTATGTGGTGGTGACCCGTGTATGCGGAAGTGCTGCAGGTAATATTGTGACCTGGGTGTGCGGAAGTGCTGCAGGTAATGTTGTGGTGACCTGGGTGTGAAGAAGTAAGTACTGCAGGTAATTTGGTGGTGACCTGGGTGTGTGAAGTGCTGCAGCTAATGTTATGACCTGGGTGTGCGGAAGTGCTGCAGGTAATGTTGTGGTGACCTGGGTGTTCGGAATTGCTGCAGGTAATGTTGTGGTGACCTGGGTGTGTGAAGAAGTGCTGCAGGTAATGTGGTGGTGACCAGGGTGTGCGGAAGTGCTGCAGGTAATGTTGTGACCTGGGTGTGCGGAAGTGCTGCTGGTAATGTTGTGCCCCGGGTGTGCGGAATTGCTGCAGGTAATGTGGTGGTGACCCGGGTGTGCAGAAGTGCTACAGGTAATGTTGTGACCAGGGTGTGCGGAAGTGCTGCAGGTAATGTTGTGACCAGGGTGTGCGGAAGTGCTGCAGGTAATTTTGTGACCTAGGTGTGCAGACGTGCTGCAGGTAATGTTGTGACCTGGGTGTGCGGAATTGCTGCAGGTAATGTGTGTTGTGACCTGGGTGTGAAGACGTGCTGCAGGTAATGTTGTTATCTGGGTGTGCGGAAGTGCTGCAGGTAATGTTGTGACCTGGGTGGGTGGAAGTGCTGAGGGTAATGTTGAGACCTGGGTGTGCGGAAGTGCTGCAGGTAATGTTGTTGTGACCTGGGTGTGCGGAAGTGCTACAGGTAATGTTGTGGTGACCTGGGTGTGCGGAAGTGCTGCAGGTGATGTGGTGACCTGGGTGTGTGGAAGTGATGCAGGTAATGTTGTGACCTGGGTGTGTGGAAGTGATGCAGGTAATGTTGTGACCTGGGTGTGCGGAAGTGCTGCAGGTAATGTTGTGATCTAGGTGTGCAGAAGTGCTACGTGTAATGTTGTTACCTGGGTGTGCTGGAAGTGCTGCAGGTTATTTGGTGACCTGGGTGTGCGGAAGTGCTGCAGGTAACGCTGTTATCTGGATGTGCAGAAGTGCTGCAGGTAATGTTGCTACCTGGGTGCGCGAAAGTGCTGCAGGTAATGTTGTAGTGACCAGGGTGTGCAGAAGTGCCGCAGGTAATGTTGTAACCTGGATGTGCAGAAGTGCTACAGGTAATGTTGTTACCTGGATGTGCGGAAGTGCTGCAGGTAATGTGTTACCTGGATGTGCAGAAGTGCTGCAGGTAATGTTGTAACCTGGATGTGCAGAAGTGCTGCAGGTAATGTTGTTACCTGGATGTGCGGAAGTGCTGCAGGTAATGCTGTTACCTGGATGTGCGGAAGTGCTGCAGGTAATGTTGTGGTGACCTGGGTTTGGGGTGGTCCTGGCAGTTATGTGGGTGTGTGTGGGAATGCTCTGCTTAGAATTGTGATAACCTGATTGCGTGGGAGTAGTCCTGGTAATGTTGTAGTAATCTGGGTATGTGGGAGTATTGTAGATAATGTTGTGGTGACCTGATTTTGTTGCTGTGAGCCTTGTAATATTGTGATAACCTGGCGTCTGTGTGGGAGTGCTGCATGTAGTGTTATGATGATTCTGGTGCGTGCGTGGAAATGTTATAGTAATCCTGGTGTGTGCAGATCTGACTGGGCTGGTGGTGTTGTGATGATGTGGAAGTGTTTTAATAATCCTGGTGTGTGTAGATCTGACTGGGCTAGTAGTGTTGTGAAGATCTGGAAGTGGCGACAGTTTCCTGCCCTGGATCCATCCTACTTAGCCGGCATGGTCTGTAGAAAATCGACAGATGATTTAGCCGGCATGGTCTGTAGAAATCGACAGACGATTTAGCCGGCATGGTCTGTAGAAAACGACAGATGATTTAGCCGGTAAATCGACATATGGTTTATCCGGCATGCTCTGTAGAAATCGACAGATGATTTAGCCGGCATGGTCTGTAGAAATCGACAGATGATTTAGCCGGCATGGTCTGTAGAAAACGACAGATGATTTAGCCGGTATAGTCCGTAGAAATCGACAGATGATTTAGCCGGCATGGTCTGTGTAGAAATCGACAGATGATTTAGCCGGCATGGTCTGTGGAAATCGACAGATAATTTAGCAGGCATGGTCTGTAAAAATCGACAGATGATTTAGCCGGCATGGTCTGTAAAAATCGACAGATGATTTAGCCGGCATGGTCTGTAGAAAACGACAGACGACAATGTCAGGACCGGCACTGAATCTACTAACACAAGTCTGTGTGTAGCTGTGTGTGTACGACTGAAAGTGAGCAGTGTGTGTGTGTGGCTGTGTGTACGACACAAAGTGAGCAGTGTGGGTGTGGCTGTGTGTACGACTCAAAGTGAGCAGTGTGGGTGTGGCTGTGTCTACGACTCAAAGTGAGCAGTGTGTTTGTGGTTGTGTGTACGACTCAAAGTGAGCAGTGTGGGTGTCGCTGTGTGTACGACTCAAAGTGAGCAGTGTGGTGTGTGGCTGTGTGTGCGACTCAAAGTGAGCAGTGTGGATGTGGCTGTGTGTACGACTCAAAGTGAGCAGTGTGGGTGTGGCTGTGTGTACGACTCAAAGTGAGCAGCGTGGGTGTGGCTGTGTGTACGACTCAAAGTGAGCAGCGTGGGTGTGGATGCGTGTGCGACTCAAAGTGAGCAGTGTGGGTGTGGTGTTGCTGACAAGGCTCAGTCCATGGGAATGTGAAAATAAAGATGGGGAAAACAATCATATGCTTACCCAGACTACTGAAAAGGTTTCGGACAGACAGGCGGAAAACTAAATAAGATCACACACTGACCAACGGTATTGAAGAGTTTCCGGGTAGCTCTCGTGGACAGGTACTGTCGTCTGCGCACCAAGTCAGCCAGGAAGCCGGAGGACACTTGGTTTAGCCACAGCACAAGATAGGGCACCCCGGACAGAAAGCCATCCTGTGGGAAGTGACGTCACAGTGCTGGTACGTACATATCATTCTTAGCAATACATGTACACAAGATATATCACGGGTATTGTTAAATCCTGAAAACCGCCCCACATAGCACACAATTGAAAGTCTGCGTCAGTCTTTGTAAGTCATTTTCGAGTGACGGATCTTCTGAGAGTCATCCAAACCTGCTTGAGTCGTTTTCATGTGAAATATGTACCTAGGTTCTGTCAGTCGCTCCACCTACCTGAGTCATGTTGCATTAAAGATCTTCTGTATGTCACTCCACCTACCTGAGTCACTTCCACATAAAGGATTTTATGCGTGCCACCCCAACCTACCTGAGTCACGTTGCATGAACGACCTGTGTGTCACTCCAACATACCTCAGTCATTTCCACTTAAAGGATCTTCTGTGTGTCACCCCAATCTACCTGAGTCATGTTGCATGAAAGATCTTCTGCCAGGCACTCCAACCTACCTCAGGCATTACCACGTGAAAGATGTACCTAGCTTCTTGTCAGTCACTTCAGTCTACCCAGTCATGTTGCATGAAAGATCTGTGAGTCAGTCCATTCCGAGTCATTTCCACATGAAAGATTTACTTATGCTCTATGTCACTCCAGCCTACCTGAATCACGTCCAAGTGAAAGGTCTTGTCACTCACTCATCTTACATGGGTCATTTCCACGTGGAAGATGTACCTAGGTTCTATGAGTCAACTAATCCACCCGAGTCACGTCGAAGTGAAGGATCTTCTGTCGGTCCTTCCAATCTACCGGAATCACTTCGAAGTGAAAGATTTTCTGTCATCCCTCAAACCTTCCTGGATTACCTAGAAGTGAAATACCTTCTGTCAGTCATTCTAATCTACCTGAATCACATTGAACTGAAGGATTTTCATGCAATCACTCCAGCCTACCTGAATCACGTTGAAAGGATCCTCAGTCAGTCAAGGAGATCAAAGTGATCTGTCAGTCAAGGATGTCAATTTATCTGAGTCAGATCAAAGTGATGGAACGTCTGTCGGTCATCCCAACGCACCGAATCATGTCGAAGTGAAGGATCTTTTGTCAGTCACCTCAACCTACCTGAGTCATGTCGAAGTGAAGGATCTTCTGTCAGTGATCACAACCTACCTGAGTCATGTCGAAGTGAAGGATCTTTTGTCAGTTATCTCAACCTACCTGAGTCATGTCGAAGTGAAGGATCTTCTGTCAGTGATCACAACCTACCTGAGTCATGTCGAAGTGAAAGATCTTTTGTCAGTGATCTCAACCTACCTGAGTCATGACGAAGTGAAAGTCAGTGATCTTAACCTACCTGAGTCATGTCGAAGTGAGGGATCTTTTATCTGTGATCTTAACCTACCTAAGTCATGTCGAAGTGAGGGATCCTTTATCTGTGATCTTAACCTACCTAAGTCACGTCGAAGTGAGGGATCTTTTATCAGTGATCTCAACCTACCTGAGTCATGTCGAAGTGAAGGATCTTTTGTCAGTGATCTTAACCTACCTGAGTCATGTCGAAGTGAAGGATATTTTGTCAGTGATCTTAACCTACCTGAGTCATGTCGAAGTGAAGGATCTTTTATCAGTCATCTCAACCTACCTGAGTCATGTCGAAGTGAAGGATCTTTTGTCAGTCATCTCAACCTACCTGAGTCATGTCGAAGTGAAGGATCTTTTGTCAGTGATCTCAACCTACCTGAGTCATGATGAAGTGAAGGATCTTCTGTCAGTGATCTTAACCTACCTGAGTCATGTCGAAGTGAGGGATCTTTTATCTGTGATCTTAACCTACCTAAGTCATGTCGAAGTGAGAGATCTTTTATCTGTGATCTTAACCTACCTGAGTCAGGTCGAAGTGAGGGATCTTTTATCTGTGATCTTAACCTACCTAAGTCATGTCGAAGTGAGGGATCTTTTATCAGTGATCTCAACCTACCTGAGTCATATCGAAGTGAAGGATCTTTTGTCAGTGATCTTAACCTACCTGAGTCATGTCGAAGTGAAGGATCTTTTATCAGTCATCTCAACCTACCTGAGTCATGTCGAAGTGAAGGATCTTCTGTCAGTGATCACAACCTACCTGAGTGATATTGAAGTGAAGGATCTTTTGTCAGTGATCTTAACCTACCTGAGTCATGTCGAAGTGAAGGATCTTCTTGAGGTAGGTGGGTAGGCAGGTAAGCATGCTGTAGAAGCCCCAGTTGTTGGTGAAGTGACCAATGGACACTGCCCACACTGCCGGAGACGTGGCGATGGAATACCAGGGCGTGGACAGCCGCTGTTGACACAGGGGGAGAGGTGAGAGATACTGAAAGACACACCTTGGACAGGTAGCCCTGTCTGTACACGAGGCGATAAGACATGCGATACAGATGACAATATAGTCAGCAACTGAAATATGCTTCGACAGATAGCCATATTTTGTACGTGATGAAACGGTGGAAATATACACTTTTTTCTGGAAGAGAATACACTGAAAAAGAAATCACCCATGGCTTAGAAAGCTGTTTTCTGTTATTAGAGTGTCTCCATTTTCAGGTGCAGAAGGCAGATATTCCCTATACGGTGAACAACAGACACACTCTTGATATGCAGACGATGATGCTGACTGAAGTAGACACGGTAGAACATAAAGCAGTGTTTGTTGACAGTTGCACTAGCCCTACCACAGGTAACAATCTGTAGAGAAGATTGTGAATGCATACTGTACCATTCTCTTACTGTAGCATCATCATCGTCATCATCAATGTCAGTATCATTATCATCATCACTGTCAGATTATCATTTATATAATATCATCTTTCCTGAACCTAAATCTTTCAACACCCTATGATCATCATCATCATCATCATCATCATCATCATCATCATCACCACCACCACCACCACCATCATCATCACCAGTCACCACCACCATTGTCACGGCTATCAACAATACCACCTCTCTGTGACTCAGTCACTGTCTTTCTTTTCTGTGACCAAACGGACAGAAGTGTACTGTCTTTCCTCTGTGACCCAATCACCTCAGTGTACTATCTTTCCTCTCTCTAAGACCCAATGACCTCAATATACCGTCTTTCCTCTCTCTGTGACCCAGTTACCTCATGTATCGTCTTTCCTCCTTCGTGACCCCAATCACCTCAAAGTACTGTCTTTCCTCTCTCTGAGACTCAGTCGCCTCAATGTAAAATCTTTTCTCTCTTTTCTCTCTTTGTGACCCAAATACCTTAATGTACCATCTTTCCTCTCTCTGTGATCCGGTCACTTCAATGTATTGTCTTTCTTCTCCGTGACCCAATCACCTCAATGTACTGTCTTTCTCCTCTCTGTGTGATCCAATCACCTCAATGTGTTTGTGATGTGTCTTATCATGTGGATGTGATGTGTTTGTGATGTGTTTGTGATGTGTTTTATCATGTGGATGTGATGTGTTTGTGATGTGTTTTATCATGTGGATGTGATGTGTTTGTGATGTTTTTACTATGTGGATGTGATGTGTTTGTGATGTGTTGTATCATTGTGTGTTTTACCATGGATGTGATGTGTTTGTGATGGTTTTTTTTATTATGTGGATGTGATGTGTTTTTGTGATGTGTTCAGAATGAGTCTGTCATACGGATGCGATGTGTCATTATATTACTCAAGATCAAGACGTGTGGAGTGGTTGTGACGTGTCCAGGGAGTGGTTGGTCGTGTGCATAGATGTGTTCAGGATGTATGTGTGTTCACTGTGTGGAACTGGATGTGTTCAGGGTGCATGTTGTTCACTGTGTGGATTAGCTGTGTTCACGATGTATGTTGTTCACTGTGTGAATTAGATGCATTCAGAATGTATGTTGTTTACTGTGTGGATTAGGTGTATTCAGGATGTATGTTGTTCACTGTGTGTGAATGGATGTGTTCACGATGTATGTTGTTCTCTCTGTGACCCATTAGCTATATTTAGGATGTATGTTGTCTGTCTGTGACCCAATTACTTCAATGTACTGCCCTTTACTCTGTGACCCAATCACCTGAATGTAATGTCTGTCCTTCCTCTCTCTGTGACCCAATCACCTGAATGTAATGTCTTTCCTCTCTCTGTGATCCAATCACCTGAATGTAATGTCTGTCTTTCCTCTCTCTGTGATCCAGTCACCTGAATGTAATGTCTGTCCTTCCTCTCTCTGTGACCCAATCACCTGAATGTAATGTCTTTCCTCTCTCTGTGACCCATCACCTGAATGTAATGTCTTTCCTCTCTCTGTGACCCAATCACCTGAATGTAATGTCTGTCCTTCCTCTCTCTGTGACCCAATCACCTGAATGTAATGTCTGTCCTTCCTCTCTCTGTGACCTAATCATCTGAATGTAATGTCTTTCCTCTCTCTGTGACCCATCACACCTGAATGTAATGTCTTTCCTCTCTCTGTGACCCAGTCACCTCAATGTACTGTCTGTCTCTGTGACCCAGTCACCTCAATGTACTCATGTGGCCCATAATAGACCCCAATGTACTGCTTTCCTCTTTATGACCCACGCAGAGATCCATGTACTGTCTTACTCGCTGTGGCCTCATACAGTGGCCTCAGTATACCATTTTCCTCTCTCTGTGATCCCACCACTTCAATTTTCTCTCTTTCTTCTTTATTGCCCTCACAGACAGTGCACTATCTTTCCTCAATGCGACCTTCACAGAGCTCAACGTTCTGTTTCTCCTCAATGTGATCTCCCAGACCTAACTATACTGACTTTCCTCTATGTGAACCACACAGACCTAACTTACTGACTTTCCTCTATGTGAACCACACAGACCTAACTATACTGACTTTCCTCTATGTGAACCACACAGACCTAACTATACTGACTTTCCTCTATGTGAACCACACAGACCTAACTATACTGACTTTCCTCAATGTGAACACACAGACCCTATCTATACTGAATTTCCTCTATGTGAACCACACAGACCTAACTATACTGAATTTCCTCAATGTGAACCACACAGACCTAACTATACTGACTTTCCTCTATGTGAACCACACAGACCTAACTATACTGACTTTCCTCTATGTGAACCACACACAGACCTAACTATACTGACTTTCCTCTATGTGAACCACACAGACCTATCTATACTGACTTTCCTCTATGTGAACCACACACTGACCTAACTATACTGACTTTACTCTATGTGAACCACACAGACCTAACTATACTGACTTTCCTCTATATGAACCACACAGACCTAACTATACTGACTTTCCTCTATGTGAACCACACAGACCTAACTATACTGACTTTCCTCTATATGAACCACACAGACCTAACTATACTGACTTTCCTCTATATGAACCACACAGACCTAACTATACTGACTTTCCTCTATGTGAACCCCCAGACCTAAGTATATTGACTTTCCTCAATGTGAACCACACAGACCTAACTATACTGACTTTCCTCTATATGAACCACACAGACCTAGCTATGCTGACTTTCCTCTATGTGAACCACACAGACCTAACTATACTGACTTTCCTCAAGGTGAACCACACAGACCTAACTATACTGACTTTCCTCTATGTGAACCACACAGACCTAGCTATGCTGACTTTCCTCTATGTGAACCACACAGACCTAACTATACTGACTTTCCTCAAGGTGAACCACACAGACCTAACTATACTGACTTTCCTCTATGTGAACCACACAGACTATCTATACTGACTTTCCTCTATGTGAACCACACAGACCTAACTATACTGACTTTCCTCAAGGTGAACCACACAGACCTAACTATACTGACTTTCCTCTATGTGAACACACCCAGACCTATCTATACTGACTTTCCTCTATGTGAACCACACAGACCTAACTATACTGACTTTCCTCTATGTGAACCACACAGACCTAACTACACTGACTTTCCTCTATGTGAACCACACAGACCTAACTATACTGACTTTCCTCAATGTGAACCCCCAGACCTAACTATATTGACTTTCTTCAATGTGAACCACACAGACCTAACTATACTGACTTTCCTCTGGTAGTGTAGGAGTACTGTAGGTAGGGTTGTTAAGATCTGGGTGTGTTGGAGTACTGTAGGTAGGGTTGTCATGATGTGGGAGTGTAGGAGTACTGTAGGTAGGGTTGTTAGAATCTGGCAGTGTAGGAGTACTATAGGTAGGGTTGTTAAGATCTGGGAGTGTAGGAGGACTGTAGGTAGGTAGGTAGATGACCCACGTTGGACTCGATGTACTGACCTCTATGTGACCCACGTTGGACTCGATGTACTGACGTCTATGTGACCCACGTTGGACTCGATGTACTGACCTCTGCGTGACCCATGTTGGACTCGATGTACTGACCTCTATGTGACCCACGTTGGACTCGATGTACTGACGTCTATGTGACCTACGTTGGACTCGATGTACTGACCTCTGTGTGACCCACGTTGGACTCGATGTACTGACCTCTGTTGGACTGTGACCCATGTTGGACTCGATGTTCTGACCTCTGTGTGGCCCACGTTGGACTCGATGTACTACTGACCTCTATGTGACCGACGTTGGACTCGATGTACTGTCTTTCACTGGCAGAGATGCGAGGATGCGAGGATGCTGTGCAGGTGAGTCATGCACCAGCATCATCCAGCAGACGAACCACAAACACGCCGCAGCCCCTGAACACAGCCCATCCACATAATACATCACAGCCTGAACACAGCCCATCCACATAATAAATCACAGCCTGAACACAGCCCATCCACATAATAAATCACAGCCTGAACACAGCCCATCCACATAATAAATCACAGCCTGAACACAGCCCATCCACACGATAAATCACAGCCTGAACACAGCCCATCCACATAATAAATCACAGCCTGAACACAACCCATCCACATAATAAATCACCGCCTGAACACAGCCCATCCACATGACGAGCCACACCCTAAGTCATCATATCTGCACGGTGCACCACGTTCTGATCGCACCAGATACACTACTGGACCACATCGTGAACACATCTAATTCACACAGTGAACAACATACATCCTGAACACATCTAATCCACACAGAGAACAACATACATCGTGAACACATCTAATCCACACAGTGAACAACATACATTCTGAATACAGCTAATCCACACATTGAACAACATACATCCTGATTACATCTAATCCACACAGTGAACAACATACATCGTTAACACAGCTAATCAACACAGTGAACAATATACATCGTGAACACATCTAATCCACATAGTGAACAACATACATCGTGAACACATCTAATCCACATAGTGAACAACATACATCGTGAACACATCTAATCCACACAGTGAACAACATGCATCGTGAACACAGCTAATCCACATAGTGAACAATATACATCCTGAACACATCCATTCCATACAGTGAACAACATACGTCGTGAACACATCGAATCCACACAGTGAACAACATACATCGTGAACACATCTAATCCATACAGTGAACAACATGCATTCTGAACACATCTATTCAAAACAGTGAACGACATACATCCTAAATATAGCTAATCCACACAATGAACAACATACATCATGAACACATCCATTCCACACACTGAACAAGATACATCCTGAATACACCTAATCCACACAGTAAACAACATACATTCTGAATGCATCTAATTCACACAGTGAACAACAACATACATCGTGAACACAGCTAATCCACACAGTGAACAACATGCATCCTGAACACATCCTTTCCACACAATGAACAACATACATCCTGAATACATCTATGCACACGACAAACCACTCCCTGGACACGTGACATCCACATCTTGAGTAATATAATGACACATCGCATCCGTATGACAGACTTCATTCTGAACACATTTCATCCACATGATAAAACACATCACAAACACATCACATCCACATGATAAAAAACACATCACAATGATACAACACATCACAAACACATCACATCCACATGATAAAAACATCACAAACACATCACATCCACATAATAAAACACATCACAAACACATCACATCCACATGACAAAACACATCACAAACACATCACATCCACATGATAAGACACATCACAAACACATTACATCCACATGATAAAACACATCACAAACACATCACATCCACATGATGAAGCACGGACATACTTAATCACACGAACGTGACAAGTCACAAATATCCTGAGCACATCCCATCAATACGATGAAACTCATCCTGAACACACCTCATCACACCACAGACACCCCCAACACATCATAAGTTCAAAACAAATCACAGCCAAATGATAAGCACAGTGTCATTCTCGACACAATCCATCCACATGATGAACAATAGACGTCATGAACACATTACATCCACATGATGAGCAACAGACATCATGAACACATCACATCCACATGATGAACAAACAGACATCATGAACACATCACATCCATATGATGAACCACTACCTTCACACACATACATCCACATGATACCTTAACACACAACGCCACGGACACATCAAACACGACATCGCATCGACATGATGAACACCAGACATCATGAACACATCACATGATGAACACAACAGGTGTCATGATCACATTACATTCACATGATGAACAACAGGTGTCATGATCACATTACATCCACATGATGAACAACTCCCTGAACACATTTGATTCACACGATGAACAACAGGCATTATGAACACATCACATCCACATGATGAACCACTACTACCTGAACACATTACATCCACATGATTAACAACAGACGTCATGAACACATCACACATCCACATGATAAACACCAGACGTCATGAACACATCACATCCACATGGTGAACCACTACCTAAACACATTACATCCACATGATGAACCAATACCTGAACACATTACATCCACATGATGAACACCAGACGTCATGAACACGTCACATCCACATGATGAACACCAGACGACATAAACACGACACACCCACACGATGAACAACAGACGTCACGATCTCTCTCACACACACACACACACACACACACACACACACACACACACACACACACACACACACACACACAGCACACACACACACACACACACACACACACACACATACATGCACACATGCACACACACACACACACACACACACACACACACACACACACACACACACACACACACACACATACACACACATGCACGCACACACAGACATACATACACACGCGCGCGCGCGAGCGCGAACCAAGGCATCTGACACTTACCAAAGACATAGAAGACGGAAGGCCACCCGCCAGCAAACCCATGCTCACAGAGCAAGCCCGAAATTGGCATAGCAAAGACTGTCCCCCAGCTGAGCTCCTGCCGACACACAGAACAAGCCCGAAATTTGGCATAGCAAAGACTGTCCCCAGCTGAGCTCCTGCCGACACACAGAACAAGCCCGAAATTGGCATAGCAAAGACTGTCCCCAGCTGAGCTCCTGCCGACACACAGAGCAAGCCCGAAATTGGCATAGCAAAGACTGTCCCCAGCTGAGCTCCTGCCGAGACAGAACAAGCCCGAAATTGGCATAGCAAAGACTGTCCCCAGCTGAGCTCCTGCCGAGATGGGCAGAGAACGATTCCATCAAAGCCAAGTTGGCATATACATCTAAAACTGCCAAAACATTCAGATCACATTTACTGCAAACTCCGCTGGCAAACGGACGCAAATTGATACAGCGATAAATGATGTACCATGAAAACAACCTGTCGGGTACATGTCCCCCCTAAGTATTGCTAACAATATCTGTAAGACTGATCTAGAATGTCAGAAGTGTTTACAAGTGAAAACATAATCAATTAATCCCGTAACTTAACAAATAAACAAGAACCTACGGCAATTAAAAAACGCATTATGCAATGGACACTCACTCCCTATCAAAGCATACCACCACCCAGACCCTCCCTCTCACCACCACCACCACCCAGACCATCCCTCTCACCACCACCACCCAGACCCTCCCTCTCACCACCACCACCCAGACCCATCCCTCTCACCCACCACCACCCAACCCTCCCTCTCACCATCACCACCACCCACACCCTCCTCTCACCACCACCACCACCACCCAGACCCTCCCTCTCAACACCACCACCACCCAGACCTCCTTCTCACCACCACCACCACCACCCGGACCCTCCCTATCACCACCACCACCACCCAGACCCTCCCTCTCACCATCACCACCCAGACCCTCCCTCTCATCACCACCACCTCCCAGACCCTCCACCTCTCACCACCACCACCAACGCCCACACCCTCCCTCTCACCACCACCACCACCCAGACCCTCCCTCTCACCACCACACACCGCCCAGACCCTCTCACCACCACCACCCAGACCCTCCCTCTCACCACCACCACCTCCCAGACCCTCCCCCTCTCACCACTACCACCACCGCCCACACCCTCCCTCTCACCACCACCACCCAGA
>JADBJO010012805.1:0-12500 GCA_016801955.1 Conus betulinus | reverse complement strand
GAATTTCCTTGAGCGATGTTAGAAGTAAATTATTTGGTATAGTGATAGATAAATAGACTGAAAGAATGGGTGGATGAACACAATTTCACAGGTGATTATCAAGCTGGATTTAAGAAAGGGTGCTCAACAATCGACCACATGTTTTCCTTACTAGCTCTTGTACAGACACAGTTTTGTTATAACCGAAAATGCATGTTGCGTTTATCGATTTTGAAAAAGCTTTTGACACGATAAATCGAAATATCCTTTGGCCAATTGCCAAACAATTAAGTAGGGGAAGACAAGTGCAGGCTAACAAGTCTTCCGTCATTATGGTAATGACTTGGCAAAGATTTGAACTAAAATGAAAAGTAGATTAAAAAAAAAAAAAAAAAAAAAAGGGGGGGGGGGGGGGGGGGGGGGGGGGGGGGTTGGGATGAAGGTGAAGAAAATCGGAACATAAAAATTAAGAAAATATATTATGAATATGAAAAACCTTCGATAGCTGCATGAGGGAACTATTGCAATCCTTCTTGAAGGCAGATCTATTGGTACTGCCTGCTCCTTGGCCTTTCGTCCACGGATCGGACTCATCAGGGAGACACGGCTGATTGTGTCTGCGCTCTTGGCGTCAGGTAGACACTCCGCAGTCCGTAGCTCTGTGGTGTTCACATTACCTAGGGTTTTGCAATTCTCTTAACAAATGGTATCAAAGGTAAATTATTCAGATGCATTAAAAGCATGCACAATGATGTCAAATCCAGAGTTCAATGCGGTTCTATGTCAACTGATTACATTGCCTGCGCCTCTGGATTAAGTCAAGGAGATACTCGCAGCCCTGTTCTGCTCTATCTTTTCATTAACGAACTGGCGGCTGAAGTAATTATAAAGGAAGACATGGCGCTTGATTTTCACTTCATGCATTCGAATTATTCATTCTGTCGTTGGCTGACGATGTGGTTCTGATGGCAGAAACAGTTACAGGTCTGCAAACACAGTTGAGCGGCTTACAACATGCCACTGCATCTCTTCAACTTAAAGTTATTACGACTAAAAGCAATATCATAGTTTTTAGGAAGGGTGGATATTTAAGTGTGAGAGAAAAAATGGTTGTATAATGGTGAAAGAATGCCTGTGGTTAATGCGTGTGTAAATATTTAGGAATTTTTTTCTCTACGCGCTTGAACTTCACTGCTGCATGCAAAGACCTTGCAAACAGAGGTAAGAATGCTTTGATTTATCTTCTTAAAAGATTATACATGTTCGATAACAACTCCTTTAATTTGTTTATGAAACTGATTGACTCCCAGATACAGTCAATTGGGCAGTATGGCTTTGAATTATGAAGCCTAGACAATGCTGTTGTCTATTGTGATTCAGTCCATTTATTTGCTTTGAAGAAATTTTTCAGAGCAGGCTGGCGAACACCTAATGACCTTGTTTATGGTGAAACAAATCGTTATCCAATATTAACAAATTCTGCTCTTAAGTGTATTCGCTACTGGCTTAAGCTGATACAAATGGAGAATCACAGGATTCCACGCAAAGCGTATGATATGTAATTTGACCTTGATGCAAAAGGTAAGAAAAAACTAGGTAACAAAAATGTTCGCTTATGTTTGTTTAAATATGGATTTTTTTTTTTGGGGGGGGGGGGCAAGTCAAGGTGTTGGAAACGTTCATGGCTTCATACGTTGTTTCAAGCAAAGGGTAACGGACTGTAGGTGGCAAACTTGGTCCTATCATATTCAAACTAGTGATAGATTCAGCTTGTATAGAGCTTTTTGTAGTGACCACAGTTTAAAACTTGATTAACATTTAGATATTGATAGGCACTTAAACATATTGCGACTAGATTTAGGCGCGGGATTTTCTGAGATGTATTACATCGCTACCGATACAAAACGTTTATGTTCAAACGATGTAAGTTATCCCTTATTGTACTGAAAGCGAAGAAAGTGAGGTGCATTTGTTCTCTATTGTTCTCTGTTGTTCTCTGCCATCCCTGCCTTGCCCTAACCTGCACTGCCCTACCCTGCTTTGCCCTAACCTGCACTGCTCTGCCCTGCCTTGCCCTAACCTGCCCTCCCCTACCTTGTCCTAAACTGCACTGCCCTCCACTGCCTTGCCTTAACCTGCATTGCTCTCCCCTACCTTGCCCTAAACTGCACTGCCCTCCACTGCCTTGCCTTAACCTGCATTGCCCTCCCCTACCTTGCCCTAACCTGCACTGCCCTGCCCTGCCCTAACCTGCATTGCCCTCCCCTACCTTGCCCTAACCTGCACTGCCCTGCCCTGCCCCTAATCTGCATTACCCTCCCCTACCTTGCCCTAACCTGCATTGCCCTCCCCTACCTTGCCCTATCCTGCCCTGCCCTACCTTGCCCTAACCTGCACTGCCCTACCCTGCGTTGCCTAACCTACCCTGCTCTGCCCTGCCTTGCCCTAACCTGCACTGCCCTCACTACCTTGCCCTAACCTGCATTGCTTTCCACTACCTTGCCCTAACCTGCATTGCCCTCCCCTACCTTGCCCTACCCTGCCTGCCCTACCTTGCCCTAACCTGCACTGCCCTACCCTGCTTTGCCCTAACCTACCCTGCCCTGCCCTGCCTTGCCCTAACCTGCCCTGCCTTCCCCTACCTTGCCCTAACCTGCACTGCCCTACCTTGCCCAAACCTACCCTGCTCTGCCCTTCCTTGCCCTAACCTACCCTGCTCTGCCCTTCCTTGCCCTAACCTGTCCTGCCCTCCCCTGCCTTGCCCTAACCACCATTGCTCTCCCCTACCTTATCCTAACCTGTACTGCCCTGCCTTGCCCAAACCTACCCTGCTCTCCCCTGCCTTGCCCCTAGCCTACACTGCCCTGTCCTACCTTGCCCTAACCTGCACTGACCTCCCCCTATCTTACCCTAACCTGCCCTCCCTTGCCCTGCCCTACCTTGCCCTAACCTGCCCTGCCCTGCCCTGCCTTGCCCTAACCTGCCCTCCCCTGCCTTGCCCTAACCTACACTGCCCTCCTCTGCCTTGCCCTAACCTGCACTGCCCTGCACTGCCTTGCCCTAACATACACTGCCCTGCCTTGTCCTAACCTGTACTGCCCTGCCCTGCCTTGCCCTAACCTACCCTGCTCTCCACTGCCTTGCCCTAACCTGCACTGCCCTGCCTTGCCCTAACCTGCACTGCCCTGCCTTGCCCTAACCTACACTGCCCTGCCTTGCCCTAACCTACGCTGCCCTGCCTTGCCCTAACCTGCACTGCCCTGCCTTGCCTTAACCTGCACTGCCCTGCCTTGCCTTAACCTGCATTGCCCTGCCTTGCCCTAACCTACACTGCCCTGCCTTGCCCTAACCTGCACTCCCCTGCCTTGCCCTAACCTGCACTGCCCTGCCTTGCCCTAACTGCACTGCCCTGCCCTGCCCTGCCCTGCCTTGCCCTAACTAACCTGCACTGCCCTGCCTTGCCCTAACCTGCACTCCCCCCTGCCATGCCCTAACCTGCCCTGCCCTGCCTTGCCCTAACCTGCACTCCCCTGCCTTGACCTAACCTGCACTCCCCTGCTTTGCCCTAACCTGCACTCCCCTGCCATGCCCTAACCTGCAATGCCCTGCCTTGCCCTAACCTGCACTCCCCTGCATGTCCTAACCTGCCCTGCCCTGCCATGCCCTAACCTGCCCTGCCCTGCCTTGCCCTAACCTGCAATGCCCTGCCCTGCCTTGCCCTAACCTCCATTGCTCTCCCCTACCTTATCCTAACCTGTACTGCCCTGCCTTGCCCAAACCTACCCTGCTCTCCCCTGCCTTGCCCTAGCCTACACTGCCCTGTCCTACCTTGCCCTAACCTGCACTGACCTCCCCTGTCTTACCCTAACCTGCCCTCCCTTGCCCTGCCCTACCTTGCCCTAACCTGCCCTGCCCTGCCCTGCCTTGCCCTAACCTGTCCTCCCCTGCCTTGCCCTAAC
This sequence comes from Conus betulinus, assembly GCA_016801955.1. Taxonomy (NCBI): domain Eukaryota; kingdom Metazoa; phylum Mollusca; class Gastropoda; order Neogastropoda; family Conidae; genus Conus; species Conus betulinus. The sequence goes on along the minus strand of JADBJO010012805.1, from coordinate 8,562 downwards.
CTACACTGCCCTCCTCTGCCTTGCCTTAACCTGCACTGCCCTGCACTGCCTTGCCCTAACATACACTGCCCTGCTTGTCCTAACCTGTACTGCCCTGCCCTGCCTTGCCCTAACCTACCCTGCTCTCCACTGCCTTGCCCTAACCTGCACTGCCCTGCCTTGCCCTAACCTGCACTGCCATGCCTTGCCCTAACCTACACTGCCCTGCCTTGCCCTAACCTACGCTGCCCTGCCTTGCCCTAACCTGCACTGCCCTGCCTTGCCTTACCTGCACTGCCCTGCCTTGCCCTAACCTGCATTGCCCTGCCTTGCCCTAACCTACACTGCCCTGCCTTGCCCTAACCTACGCTGCCCTGCCTTGCCCTAACCTGCACTGCCCTGCCTTGCCTTAACCTGCACTGCCCTGCCTTGCCTTAACCTGCATTGCCCTGCCTTGCCCTAACCTGCACTGCCTGCCTTGCCCTAACCTGCACTGCCCTGCCTTGCCCTGCCCTGCCTTGCCCTAACCTGCACTGCCCTGCCTTGCCCTAACCTGCACTCCCCTGCCATGCCCTAACCTGCCCTGCCCTGCCTTGCCCTAACCTGCACTCCCCCCTGCCTTGACCTAACCTGCACTCCCCTGCCATGCCCTAACCTGCAATGCCCTGCCTTGCCCTAACCTGCACTCCCCTGCCATGTCCTAACCTGCCCTGCCCTGCCATGCCCTAACCTGCCCTGCCCTGCCTTGCCCTAACCTGCAATGCCCTGCCCTGCCTTGCCCTAACCTGCCCTGCCCTGCCTTGCCCTAACCTGCACTGCCTTGCCCTAACCTGCACTGCCCTGCCTTGCCCTAACCTGTACTCCCCTGCCTTGCCCTAACCTGCACTCCCCTTGCCTTGCCCGAACCTGCACTGCCCTGCCTTGCCCTAACCTACACTGCCCTGCCTTGCCCTAACCTACACTGCCCTGCCTTGTCCTAACCTGCACTGCCATGCCTTGCCCAAACCTGCACTCCACTGCCTTGCCCCTAACCTGCAATGCCCTGCCTTGCCCTAACCTGCCCTGCCCTGCCTTGCCCTAACCTGCACTCCCCTGCCTTGCCCTAACCTGCAATGCCCTGCCTTGCCCTAACCTGCACTGCCCTGCCTGCCTTGTCCTAACCTGCACTGCCCTGCCTTGCCCTAACCTGTACTGCCATGCCCTGCCATGCCCTAACCTGCCCTGCCCTGCCTTGCCCTAACTTGCCCTGCCCTGCCTTGCCCTAACCTGCCCTGCCCCTGCCTTGCACTAACCTGCAATGCCCTGTTATGCCCTAACCTGCAATGCTCTGCCTTGCCCTAACCTGCAATACCCTGTTACGCCCTAACCTGCAATGCCCTGCCTTGCCCTAACCCTGCAATGCCTTGCCCTGCTTTGCCCTAACCTGCCCTGCCCTGCCTTGCACTAACCTGCAATGCCCTGCCTTGCCCTAACCTGCAATGCCCTGCCTTGCCCCAACCTGCCCTGCCCTGCCATGCCCTAACCTGCAATGCCCTGCCATGCCCTAACCTGCAATGCCCTGCCTTGCCCTAACCTGCAATGCCCTGCCTTGCCCTAACCTGCACTGCCCTGCCTTGCCCTAACCCTGCCCTGCCTTGCCCTAACCTGCACTGCCCTGCCCTGCCTTGCCCTAACCTGCACTGCCCTGTCTTGCCCTGCCCTGCCCTGCCCTGCCCTGCCCTGCCTTGCCCTAACCTGCAATGCCCTGCCCTACCTTGCCCTAACCTGCCCTGCCTGCCCCAACCTGCCCTGCCTTGCTTGGACCCAATCACCTCCTCGATCATTTGTCTTGCTTTGCCTTGCTTGGTTAGACCAACTTACCTGCCCGAATATGCCCTACAATTCTGGCTTTGTCTTGCTTGGACAGAACTGCTTACCTGCCCAATATACCCTACCATTCTGCTTTTGTCTTGCTTCGTCAGACCCGCTTACCTGCCCAATATGCTTCACCATTCTGCTTTGCCTTGCTTGGTCAGATCACTTACCTGCCCAATGTGCCCTACCATTCTGCTTTGTTTTTCTTGGTCAAACCCACTGACCTGCCCAATATGCCCTAATATTCTGCTTTGTCTTGCTTGGTCAGACCCACCTACTGGCCCAATATGCCCTACCATTCTGCTTTGTCTTGCTTGGTCAGACCCACCTACCTGCCCAATATGCTCTACCATTCTGCTTTGCCTTGCTTGATCAGACCTGCTTACCTGCTCAATATGCTTCACCATTCTGCTTTCTCTTGCTTGGTCATACCCACTTACCTGTCCAATATGCTCTACCATTCTGCTTTGTCTTGTTTGGTCAGACCCACTTACCTGCCCAATATGCCCTACCATTCTGCTTTTGTCTAGCTTGGTCGGACCCATTTACCTGCCCAATATGCTCTACCATTCTGCTTTGCCTTGCTTGGTCAGACCTGCTACCTGCCCCAATATACCCTACCATTCTGCTTTGCCTTCCTTGGTCATACCCACTTACCTGCACAATATGCCATACTATTCTGCTTTGTCTTTCTTTGTCAGACCACTTACCTGCCCAATATGCCCTACCATTCTGCTTTGCCTTCCTTGGTCAGACCCACTTACCTGCACAATATGCCCTATCATTCTGCTATGTCTTTCTTGTCAGACCTACTTATCTGCCCAATATGCTCTACAATTCTGCTTTTCCTTGCTTGATCAGACCCACTTACCTGCCCAATCTGTTTCACCATTCTGCCTTCTCCTGCTTGGTCATACCCACTTACCTGCCCAATATGCCTTACCATTCTGCTTTGTCTTGCTTGGTCAGACCCACTTACCTGCCAAAATATGCCCTACCATTCTGCTGCTTTGTCTAGCTTGGTCAAACCCACTTACTTGCCCAATATGCCCTACCATTCTGCTTTCTCTTGCTTGGTCAAACCCACTTACCTGCCCAATATGCCCTGCCATTCTGTTTGCCTTCCTTGATCAGGCCCACTTACCTGCCCAATATGCCCTACCATTCTGCTATGTCTTTCTTGTCAGACCTACTTATCTGCCCAATACGCCCTACCATTCTGCTTTGTCTTGCTTGGTCTTTCTCACTTACCTGCCCAAGATGCCCTACCATTCTGCTTTGCCTTCCTTGGTCAGACCCACTTACCTGCCCAATATGCCCCAACATTCTGCTTTGCCTTGCTTGGTCATACCTACTTACCTGCCCAATATGTACCACCATTCTGCTTTGCCTTCCTTGGTAAGATCCACTTACCTGCCCAATATGCACCACCATCCTGCTTTGCTTGCTTTGTCAGACCCACTTACCTGCACAATATGCCCCACCATCCTGTTTTGACTTGCTTGGTCAGACCCACTTACCTGCCCAATATGCCCCACCATTCTGCTTTGCCTTGCTTGGTCAGACCCACTTACCTGCCCAATATGCCCTACCATTCTACTGCTTTGTCCTGCTTGGTCAGAGCCACTTACCTGCCCAATATGCCCCACCATTTTGCTTTGCCTTGCCATGCTCTGCCTCGTCTCACCATATCCAACTCTACCCAGCCTTGCCTTGCTTTGTCCTACCCTAATTTGCCCTCCTTGCCTTACCCTACCCTACCTTCCCTTGCTTTGTCCTACCCTAATTTGCCCTCCTTGCCTACCCTACCCTACCCTACCTTGCCTTGTCCTACCCTAATCCTTGCCTTACCCTACCCTACCTTGCCTTGTTTTGTCTTACCCTATTTTGCCCTCCTTGACTTACCCTACCCTACCTTGCCTTGTTTTGTCCCTACCCTAATTTGCCCTCCTTGTCTTACCCTACCCTACCTTGCCTTTTGTCCTACCCTAATTTGGCCTCCTTGCCTTACCTACCCTACCTTGCCTTGTTTTGTCCTACCCTAATTTGCCCTCTTTGTCTTACCCTACCCTACCTTGCTTAATTTTGTCCTACCCTAATTTGCCCTCCTTGCCTTACCCTGCCCTACGTTGCCTTGCCTTTCCCTACCGTAACCTGCCTTGCCTGGCCTTGCCCTACCCTGCCTTAACTTGCCCTACCGTACCTTACCTTGTCTTGCCCTTCCCTACCCTAACGTGTCTTGCCCTGCCAGCCCCAGCTCACCTCCCCAATGCCCTCCAGCACTCGGACGGCCACGAAGTAGGGGATTCCGGCGCGGGCTGCCAGGGGCGTCAACAGCGTCAGGACAGCCGTGCACAGACAGCCGTAGCCAAACAGCTTCTTGCCCCCGATACGTTCAGCCAGCCAGCCGCCCGGCAGCTGCGTCACGATGTAGCCGTAGAAGAAGGAGCCCAGAATGAGGCCCTGAGTCTTTTCGTTCCAGCTGAACTCGCCCTGGGCAGAAGTCCACAGTGGGTGTCAGCAAAGCTGTCAGGTCCACAGAGGACGTCAGGCAGAGTCGTGACGCCGACAGTTTGTGGCTGTTGTTTAAAGTGTGGTTATGTCGCTGGTTTTACCAAAGCCTTGATGATTTAAAAATCTCTTGACATCATGCTGTTTTACATCGTGTCACACCATACCACACCGCAGCATCTCACGTCACACCGCAACATGTAAACACCTTATCGTAACATGTCACACCATACCTAACAATTGTTCACACCACACCACAACATGTCACATTGCAACATATCACACCACACAGCAACATGTCACACAACACACCACATTTCATACCACACCGCAACATGTCACACCACACACCGTCACACATGTCACACCACACAAACATGTCACACCATACCCACACAACATGTCACACCACACTGCAACATGTCACACCACACCACACAACATGTCACCACACACCGCAACATGTCACACCACACCGCAACAGGTCATACCATAAAACATGTTACACCATACAACATGTTACACCATACAACATGTCACACCATAAAACATGTCACGCCATAAAACATGTCACACCATAGCGCAACATGTTACACCACACACAAACGTGCCACACCGTACTGCTGTATGTCACACCATACCTCAACATGTCACTATACCGCAACATGTCACACCATAAAACATGTCACCACACCGTAGCGCAACATGTCACACCATACCGCAACATGTCACACCATACCGCAACATCTAACGCCATACCATAACACATCATTGTACACCATACTATAACATGTCACACAATACTATACCACATCATGCCACATATCACATCATACCATGTCACAGCATGTCAAACCACAACATATGTCACAACCTCATCACAGCATGTCACACTATACCACACGTCACACCACACCACATGTCACACCACACCACATCATGTCACACTACACCATATTCTGTCAGGCCAAGCAACGTTATATCACACACTATCAAATCACGTCACACTATACCACATCAGTAACACACTATATATATCATATCAGACCTTATTGCATCATGCCACATAATACCACATCATGTCACACAGTGTTACCTCATGCCACACAGCGTTACATCATGTCACATAATATCACACAACACCACATCATGTCACACAATACCACATAAAGTCACAGCATACCACATCATGCCACACCGTACCGTACCAGTTTACGTCATAGCACACCATCACGACACACCCCAACCTCTCTCCCTCACTCACCACCCCGATTACCACCCCATCTACCCCCCCCCCCCCCCCCCCCCCCCCCCATCCCCACCCCCCACCCATTACCCCCCCAATCTACCCCCCAATCTACCACCCCCCAATCCACCCTCCCAATCTACCACCCCCAATCTATCTACCACCCTAATCTACCCCCCTCAATCTAACCCCCCCCCCCCAATCTAACCCCCCAATCTACCCCCCCCCCCCCCCATCCACCCTCCCAATCTATCACCCCAATCTACCCCCATCTACTTCCATCTACCACCCCCTACAGCCGGCACAAAGACTGACGGTGGTGTCAGCGTTGGCGGAGGAGTTGTTGGGGTCGGGGCATTCCTGGCTGACGGAGGTGTTGTCGGCGGTGTGGCTGGAGTTGACCATGGCCACGAGGGCCACACTGAGGTTGACCCGCATGCAGTAGACGTTGAAGAAGCCCAGGAAGGCCAGCAGGGCCAGAACATGACGGGCCGAAAGGCCCCAGCCTGTACACAAAGACAGAACATGACGGGCCGCAATCCCCCAGCCTGTACACAAAGACAGAACATGACGGGCCGCAATCCCCAGCCTGTACACAAAGACAGAACATGACGGGCCGAAAGGCCCCAGCCTGTACACAAAGACAGAACATGACGGGCCGAAAGGCCCCAGCCTGTACACAAAGACAGAACATGACGGGCCGCAACCCCCAGCCTGTACACAAAGACAGAACATGACGGGCCGAAAGGCCCCAGCCTGTACACAAAGACAGAACATGACTGGCGGCAATCCCCCAGCCTGTACACAAAGACAGAACATGACGGGCCGCAACCCCCAGCCTGTACACAAAGACAGAACATGACGGGCCGCAACCCCAGCCTGTACACAAAGACAGAACATGACTGGCGGCAATCCCCCAGCCTGTACACAAAGACAGAACATGACGGGCCGCAACCCCCCAGCCTGTACACAAAAGACAGTACATGACAGCCGCAACCCCCAGCCTGTACACTAAGACAGAACATGACAGGCCGGAAGTCCCCAGCCTGTACACAAAGACAGAACATGACGGGTCGCAACCCCCAGCCTGTACACAAAGACACAACATGAAGGGCCGCAATTCCCTGGCCTGTAACACAAAGACAGAACATGACAGGCCGGAAAGTCCCCAGCCTGTACACAAAGACAGAACATGACAGGCCGAAAAGTCCCCAGCCTGTACACAAAGACAGAACATGCCAGGCCGGAACCCCCTTCTGTACACAAAGACAGAACATGACAGGCGGAAGTCCCCCAGCCTGTACACAAAGACAACAGCATGTACACATAGAACATGACAGCCCAGAAGTCCCCAGCCTGTACACATAGAACATGAGAGGCTGGAAGCCCCCACCCTGTACACAAAGACAGAACATGACAGGCTAGACCCCCCAGCTTGTACACAGAGACAGAACATGACTGGCTGCAACACGCCCCCCCCCCCCCCCCCCTCGCCTGTACACAAAAACATAACATGACGGGCCGGAAGTCACCAGCCTGTACACAAAAAACATAACATGACGGGCCGGAAGTCACCAGCCTGTACACAAAGACAGCACATGACAGGCCGGAAGTCCCCAGCCTGTACACAAAGGCAGAACATGACGGGCTGGAAGTCCCCAGCCTGTACACAAAGACAGCAAGTCGGAAAGGAAATCAGAAAAGACAAAAAGGAAACAGGCTGAAAAAAAAGAAAAAAAAAGGTCAGGATCGAAATCAGGAGAAAAAAGAAAGTAGAATGAAAAGAGAGAGAGAGAGAGAGAGAGAGAGAGAGAGAGAGAGAGAGAGAGAGGCAACAAACGAGCAGTGCAACTCTTGTTCCCGTGATGAAACAAACTCCACAACTCCAAGGAATGCTTCCCCCGTTTTCCTTTTCCCCGACCTCTCCTTCATCCCTTCCTCTCTACACCCCCTCCCCCAATTTCCCCATCCCACATTATCTGCATTCACACCCCAAGTACATATATCACATATTTATAACGTAACATGCAGAGCATAAAATATATACCCTAAACACCATCTTCACCATCCAGATATGCATACTCGTAGACACCATACACATGTGAACAATCCATATGTACCTGTTTTTTTGTTTTTTTTGTTTTGTTTTGTTTTGTTTTGTTTTTTTTGTTTTTAAGAGTTTCACCCTCCCCCCCCCCCCCCCCCTCCCCATCCGCTCACACACCCCCCTCACTGCAGCGTTTTTCTTTTTTTTTCTTTTCGTTTTTTATTTTATTTTATTATTTTATTTATTATTATTATTTCTTTATTTATTTAATTTAATTTTTTTTTTTTTTTTTTTTTTTTTTTTTTGGGGGGGGGGGGGTCTCAAATATGCCCTCAATCGTCCCCCTTCCAAGCATGACTCCACCTCTGGCACTTTCCTCTGTTTCTCTATCTCTATTTCTGTTTGCCTTTTCCCTCTATCTGCCTCTCTTTTTACTTTTCCCCCACTACACACACACACACACACACACACACACACACACACACACACATACTTATAGACGCATTTGTCCGTTTAAGTGCATGTTTTCATACGTCATTGCCTATACGTATTATTTGTTTTTCTTTTTTTTGTTGTCACAAGTCCTGAAGACGGTCTATGACCGAAATTTTTTGTTTGTTTGTTTTTTTTCTGTTTTAAAATCTTCTGAACATCATCAAAGACATTTTGCATTAGATTTGTGTATGGAAACATACATTTCCACGACCGTTTACATTGAATAAAAAGTACTTCTTCTATTTCTTCTATTTTATCAGTACCCACATTTTCGCCGCATAGAACAGTGTTAGTACAATCTGGGCATCAAAGAGCTAAACAAAACTGGAGAGGTACAGCTGTTTTTCCACAAAGTCCTAAATCTGTGTACAACACGTTTCTGTGCTTTCTTTCAAACCATGTCTTCGACAGATATTCGTCTCAGATGTTG
>JADBJO010012804.1:35000-55803 GCA_016801955.1 Conus betulinus | reverse complement strand
ACTTTCTGAGGTACTCTATAAAGAAGAAAAACCGTTACAGGCCGTTACAGCCGTTAGTAACGGCTATAACGAGGGAAACTAAAACATTGATCATCATCCGTGACCCATAATGAACGTACCTGCTCATTTTTGCAAAGATCGGCCAAGTGCTTTCTGAGATATTCCATAAAGAAGAAAAACCGTTACAGGCCGTTACAGCCGTTAGTAACGGTTATAGCGGTAAACTTAAACATCGGGCATCATTTGTCTGGAGTGAGTGGGACACATTTTGACCACGGGCACACAGACAGACACACAGACAGACAGACACACAGACAGCATTTCTTCGTTCCCATTCTAAAGTACTCCCTGTTCAATAAGAACTGGGAGTACAAAAAGCAGGTTTGATCACTTCGGGGCTTGCTTTTGTATTCCAGAAGTCATGTGTCCAGCTTTGCTGTTTTGCCTGCTCCTTTAACTGATCTAACTAAATGACACAACAAGATGCAAAGCATATAAAAACGTATTCCCAATTTATCCTGAATACGCGTGATATATTCCATAAAGAGTAAAAACCGTCTTGGGCTGGTGTAACCGTTAGTAATGGCTGTTCTGGTAAACATCGGCCATCGTCTGTGACCTATAATGGACATACATACACATTTTCAGAAAGATCGGCCAAGAACTTTTGGAGATTTTTCCATCCAGAAGAAAACCATTATGGGCCGTTGGTAACGGCTATAACGGTAAACATATAAACATCGGGCATCTCTGTGACCCATAATGAACATGCCTACAAATTTTCTGAAAGATCGGACACTTACTTTCCGAGATATTCCATAAAAAAACAAAAACCGTTGTGGGTCGCTATAGCCGTTAGTAACGGCCATATCGGTGAATTAGTCAGGCATGATCTGTGACCCCACTATGTACAGACCTACAAATTTTCAGAAAGATCGGCCGAGTACTTTCTAAGACATTCCATAACAAAGAAAAACTATTATGGGCTGTTACAGCCGTCAGCAGCGGCTACAACATGTAAACTAAAATGTCGGGCATCATTCGTCGCACATAATGGACACAGCTACAAATTTTCGGAAAGTTCGGCCAAGTACTTTCTGAGATATTCCATAAAGAAGAAACACTGTTACAGGCCGTTACAGCCATTAGTAACGGCTATAACGTTAAACTAAACATCGGGCATCATCCGTGACCCACAATGAACATACATGCTGATTTTCACAAAGATCAGCCAAGTAGTGTCCAAGATATTCCATGAAGAAGAAAACCCGTTACAGGCCGTTACAGCCGTTAGTAACGACTATGACGGGGTAAACTAAAACATCAGGCATCATCCGCGATTCACAATGAACATACCTGCTAATTTTCACAAAGATCGGCCAAGTACTTTCTGATATATTCCATGAAGAAGAAAGACCGTTACAGGCCGTTACAACGGTTAGTAACAGATCTAACGGTAAACTAAAACATCGCTCATTATTCGTGACCCATATTGAACATACCTACACATTTTCAGAAAGATCGGCGAAGTACTTTCTGAGATATTCCATAAAGAAGAAAACATGTTTACAGGCTGTTACAGCCGTTAGTAACGGCCATAATGGGGTAAAACTAAAACATCAGGCAATCTGGCAAACGCATATCGATCTGTACCTCAGATGATACAGTTGGCTCTTGAGATGTACCATGTGCCAAAGAACATTCGCGACATGCTCAAGAAGTACTTCAATGGCTTTCTCGATGCGGTTCTCTACCAAGGGTACACAATAGATTGAATCAACTTGGAAGTGGGCATTGCAATGGGCTGTGCAATTTCCCCAATACTGTTCGTGTTGGCAATGGAAGTCATCTTGAAAGCAGCAACAAGCAACGCAAGACAAACAGACCTTGCGATGGATACAAGATGCCCCCTCTCAAGGCCTTTATGGATGACACTACAGTGATTTCATCCAGAGAAGACGAGACACGTCATGTGCTGGAGAGGCTTTTGATGACATAGTTGCCTCATCCAGAATGGAGTTCAAGCCAAAGAAATCACAGAATCTCTCACTGAGGAAAGAAAAATTGGCCGAATCTGTGGTCTTCAGTGTTGCCATCCAGACCATTTCAACAGTTACAGAAGAGCCAGTCAAGAGCCTTGGAAGATGGTATGATGATACACTGAAAGACAGGCAAAGAGCAAAAGAAACCAAACTGATGTTGGAAAAAGGCTTGGAGACCATTGACCAGTTTGGGCTCCCTGGCACCCACACTAGTATTAACACATCGCTTGAAGTTTATAAAGACAAAAGCACAATTGTCTGTTTAACTCCAGCAACACCTATATACATTATTAAAGCACTATAACTTATAAAATAAGTTTACCTCTTTCAAAAAAAAAAAAAAAAGATCCACTGAAATCTCACGAAAAGAACTGATAAATCACTGGTGGAAAAGAACTTCTCTCTGATACACATCAAATCAGCACATTCAGTCAAAAAAATGATGAACACTGAACAAGCTGTCACATGCAACACACCATGGAGGGTCTTCCCTTCTGAGTATCCAACTGTGCGTTATATAGCTGTGCCCAATATGTAACCGTGACAAAACCGATTCCTCTTTACGGTTACGTACAATCGATGGGAAAGGGTTGATTAAATCTGGGCAAATTTTAAACAATTTGTTATGAATTTGGCTAGACCATTCACTCTGCCACAGTTCACGACAATACAAGCTAGATTTATGACGAAGATCTGAGTGAGGAACAAACTGCACAGGCCTCCTAGAAAGACTTGCACCGAGAGCTTGTTTGGCTGCTTTGTCTACCACGGAGTTACCATAGATTCCCATGTGGCTGGGGACCCAACAGAAAACTATATGCTTTCTTTCCGAAGAGACAAGCTGAGTATGAAGATCATGAATATCCGCCAAAACTGGATGTGAAACTTCTCTTGTCGATAAAGCCGACAGTGCCGACAATGAATCCGATAAAATAAGGAAATCGTTCTGATCTGACCTGGACACCGCCTGAGAGCCAGATTTAAAGCCTTCAGTTCAGCAGTATAAAACAGATGACCAATCTCGCAATCTTAACAAGGTGGGCTCCTGAAAATTTGCTATCACACACAATGGCAGCTGCAGCCCTCTCATCTTTTTTAGAACCATCTGTAAAAAAATCTTGGTAAAATCTTTATAAAGTTCACATTGCTCAAGATAAAGTTGTTTATATGCAGCACTCGAGGTGACCTCCTTTCGAAATTGAGTTAAGTATAAATTAATCTCTGGATTGGCTATTTTCCAGGGAGGTACATCAGTCTGTAATGGACCATCATCAACAGTATCAAGGTCAATGCCAGCTGCCCCGAAGTGGGGCAAAATACGGATACCCAGTGGAGGAATCTCATTTGGCTTTAAGTCATATTTGGCTCTAAAAGGTGGGTTCATGACAATATCATAGGCAGGGTTTTTTGGACTAGCCCTCAGTTCAGATAATAGTTCATGGAAAGACACAATCTCCTTAGCTCCAAAGCTCCAGATTCAACATACACATACTCTCTTTTGGAGATGTGCGAAATGCTCCCAAAGCAATCCGCAGTCCTTGATGATGAATTGGATCAAGAGCTTTGAGATAAGACTTTCGTGCGGATCCATATACCACACAACCATAATCTAGCTTTGGTCTCACCAAAGCCCGATATAATCGCAACAAAGTTTCGCCTGTCCGCACCCCAATCAGTGTGACTAAAACCTTTAAAACATTCAAACCTGACTGGCAAGATTGTTTAATGTACTTAATGTGAGGCAAAAAGAAAGCCTACTATCAAAAATAACCCCCCAAAATTTCACTTGTTTGGAAACTTTAATTACCTGACCATTGAGACTGATAGCTGGTTCTAAGACCTGCGATCTTTTCCTATGGAAATGAATGCACTCTGTCTTAGTAGCTGAAAACTTAAATCCATTTTCAGTGACCCACTGCTGAACACGATTAACACACAACTGAAGACGCTCAGCTGCGGCCAAGGTTTTCCCCTTGGCAGAGATAGAGAATCATCAACAAACAATGACTTATCAATCCCAGACTTTACTGACTGAACGATATTATTAATCTTGAGATTGAACAGAGCATGTCCTAAGCTCATCTAAAGTAGCCTGGCTTAAGGAAGGTACACATGGGGGCACAACCAAGTACTCAAAGAGATTGTTCAAGTAGTTTGGCTAGTACCAACACAACAAAAGGGAAAATCAGGACTCCAAAAGCACCCGCAACGTTCTTCACGGCAGGAGACAGCGAATCATGGCCAAGAACAACAGTGCCACTCGGAAAATGCAGGCAGAGTCTGCTGGATGGGGCAGATGACTGGGAGTGCACTACAGACCTCCCAGAATGGAAGAGTCACCCAGAGATCATCAGCAAGAGTGGCATGAGACCAGACATAGTAGTCCACTCTCAGTCAACCAAGCAGCTGATCATGATCGAGCTCACGATGCCATATGACAAACAGAATGGAGGCAGCTCAAATCTACAAGACTGAAAAGTATGCTGATCTGGCAAACAGCCTGAGGAGAGAAGGCTATCAGGTCAAAGTCCTCACTGCAGAAAGTGGAGCTAGGGGGTTTGTAGGAACGTCTGCATAGAGCCTCATGAAACAGCTCTCAGTTGCAGGGACGGAAAAAACCAGAGCCCTGAAAGCAATGGCAGAAGCAGCAGAGAGGTGTTCAAGCTGGATCTGGTCAAGGAGGAACAAAAGTGAACTTCATAAGGCTTAACTTTCCTACAAATATCAGGTGTCCCAGTGGCTCAGTGGTTAGTGCGCGAGTCATTAAGTGGAAAAAAAGCATGTCCAGAGGGCCATGGTTTCAAATCCCAGCCATGGCTCATCCCAAGATGGGAAAAAAGGGGCAGCTGAGGGACATCCGGAGTCATGAACCGGGTGTGGCCCAACCCCCCTAGAGTGTCAGGAGATAAGGGCCGAAACACTTGCTTGAAGGGGGCTTCTCTTCTAAGGACTCTCTGCTGCCCCGCGCTCTCCACGAGTAACTTTATAGTCAGGCATCATCCGTGACGCATAATGAACATATCTGCTAATTTTCACAAAGATCGGCCAATACTTTCTGAGATATTCTATAAAGAAGAAAAAGCGTTACAGCCGTTAGAACGGCTACAACGGTAAACTAAAACGTCGGGCATTATTCGTGACTCATAATGAAGATACCTGCTAATTTCAGAAAGATCGGTCAAGTACTTTTGGAGATGTTCCATAAGAAGAAAAACCGTTACAGGCAGTTACAGCCGTTACTAACAGCTATAACGGGGCAAACTAAAACATCAGGCATCATCCATGACCCAGGATCCCCCTTGGACATGAAGCACTCAGGCTCTTCGAACCCGGGCACGTTCATGCACACGCTGACCAACAAGGGCACGTGTTGGTTCAGATATTGGTTTTATCCGTTTCGGCCTTTTCCCCCTCTTCCAGAGGTGCCTGGTATGCTTCAAACTCATAAGTGGCTCTGTATGGATACACGTAGTTGGATGGGGTTCAAATCCCATTTGTCGCCAGAATCTCCAGAGGAGTCCGAGTCTGCTGGTAGACCCCGCCCACATACACTTGCCTCACTACCACCACCCCTCCCCCCTCCTCCCCGCAATGCTCTATGTGCCGACTTAAGTGCTGTAACTGTTTCCACTGTTTGCCACAAGATGAACATCCGAGTGAGCGAGTAGCTTTGTTCAGATCGGAAATATAGCAAAAATGATCCTTGAATAAGAGTACCCGCAATCTGTCAGAATCTGCCCTACCGTTTCGGTGATGGGGGAAGAAGCAGTCCCCGTCCTCCTCCACTCGAGCACGTCGATGGTGACGTGAAACTGCTCCTCCAGCTGAGACAGGTCGGCTAGCATCACACCCCCAAAAGACAGTCAGGTCTGGGCTCCAAATCTGTGCCAACGCTTTGGTCGGTTGTTGCAAGCTCCGTAATGACGCCCCACGATGCAAAACAGCAAAGAAAACAGAGATTATCTTAGTAAGTCCCCCTGTTATGGTTATCCTCTATCAGGGGCACACGCCCAGATTGGCTAGAATACAAGGGGAAAGAGGGTGGTCACAGCACTGATAGAAAAGTCTCTCAGTGGATTAAATAAAAGCTGGTGGACGTCATGCAGTGAACCGTCCAATGAGGATCGGACCGCTGCTGTTTTTGTGTGTTCCAGGAGATCTTGCTCCCGGATTTCGGAAATACAGTCCCGGAAATCCTGCTCGTTTTGAACGAGATGAGGGACCTCTAAAGCCCTAGCGTTGTTTTGACTGGCGTGGAAAAACCGAAACGCCCCGTCTCTCTGTTTTGGAGCACAAACGAATGGGAAAAGTTTTATTTTGATTTTTTTATTTTTGTCTGCGCTTCAAATGCTGGGCGCAACGCCTTGCCCCAATCAGGAGGCGTGGTCCCGTCCCTCTCCCATCGGACGTTGTACATGGATTGGTTAGGGCCCCGGTAGGAATGGGACCGAATCGCCCGCCAATTGTCTCTATAGACAGCTGCCAAGTCGTGGTTGTCAATCGCGGCCAACCAATCATTTTCTTCTTCTTCTTCAGCCCACCACGCTTGTTTAGCTGGGTTAACCGGATTGGCCGCATGACGGAGTTTTTTTTTTTCGACAGCATCTCTTTTGGTGTTTGTTTAATTTTTTTTTTTTTCATGAGAAATCGTTTACCGCAAGAGGTACACGCAGGATCCGTGCGTGATTGTCTCAGAGGCGAGCCTCTAATCCATTCTGTTCTTGAAACTCTGCAAAGCAATGAGGACACATGTATTGGGAAGATCCCACCATTGGCTGAGACATGATGAAAACGCACAGTCAGGCACACACAGCCACACCATCAGGCACTCCAATCAATTCAGCACGCATGCTCACACAAGCGTATACGATCATGCACTTTGTATATTAAAAAAAAAAAAAAAAAGAAAAAACGTAATGTAATCAAATAGCGGACACAAGGACAAAACACAACACTAAAAAATAATCACACACACACACACACACACACACACACACAAACGCGCGCACGCACGCGCGCGCGCACACACACACACACACACGCACACTCACACACACACACACACAGATTTTTTTTTTTTTTAAACGCACACTGGCACGTGCACGGGGGGAACTGTCACAGAGAGGGGCAGGACGTTCACCAAGGGTGTTTAAACACACACGTCATAGGCGTTGGAATTGATATACCGTGTATCGTTTCCGGTATTCGGCGAGCACCCTGAATGGGTAAGGCAGCGTCGCCAAATCTAAGTCAAACTGAACAATCTTTTGAATACGGTCTTCTTGCAAGGCTGAACCTTCTAAAACATAGCCAACATCCAGCAGCTCCTCTTCAAGATCGTTTGCGCGATCTATAAGGTCATCACCTGGTCGCTGGTTAGTATCCCAGCTTCTTAAAAGGTATGTGCTTAATTGTCGTGCCCACAACGCGACATAGACATCTTCGCTGGCCATGGGACAAGGGAGGGACAAAACACCTGTTATCAGAAGAGGGACATACGCATTTAAAAAAAAAAGCAGAAAGCAGCATGTATACATTCGGGCATAAAAAAAAAGATCAATCACAATAGCGACTTATTAAACGCAACTACAAAAAACAAAACACGTGATAGCAAAAAGAACCACCGACCACTTTTTTACACACACACACACACACACACACACAGAGTCTGAGGTTTTACACATACACACAGGTCGAAAAAAAAAACCACCTACCACTCCGTCTGCCTTTTTTTTTTTTTTTTCAACTGGCTCTTTTTTTTTTAGAAACACACGCAAAATGAAAAGAAAGCATGAGAGGTTTTTTTTTCTGGCTCTTCCTTAAACACACACACACACACACACACACACACACACACACACACACAAACACGAAATGAAAACACACACACACACACACACACACACACACACACACACACACACACACACACACACACATACACACACACACGAAATGAAAACACACACACACACACACACACACACACAAACACGAAATGAAAACACACACACACACACACACACACACACACATACACACACACACACGAAATGAAAACACACACACACACACACACACACACACACACACACACAAACACGAAATGAAAACACACACACACACACACACACACACACACACACACACACACACACACACACACACACACACACACACACACACACACACACACACGAAATGAAAACACACACACACACACACACACACACACACACACACACACACACACGAAATGAAAACACACACACACACACACACACACACACACACACACACACACAAGAGGTTATTCACTAAAAAAAAAAAAAAAAAAAACTCGGCTCGCTGATCAACAGTCCCTCCGAATCGGTGTCCACCCGGACGAGCACAAGCAATTGACCCCACGACTTGAATCTGGAGTTGTACACCTCCCACACCCGACTCCACGAACACGTTTCCAAGGGAGAATATAAACAGCTGATGATAGTTCAATCTGCCGCCGCCGACGTTGTCGAAGCTGTCAAAGCCCCCTCTGGCATGATGGTGTTCATCAGCGGCCCTGTGTTTTCCCCTGATCGCGCCAGTCGTTGAAATAAAAGTACACTGTGGTGCGAACCATACACAGCTCCACGCACTCGCCAGTGTCAGTCAGCCGAGAGTACACGGATTCGTCAAAGTTTTTCAGAATGGATTTCACCCTCGTCGCTACACTCCTTGGCCTACTTTTAAAAAAAACAAAACATCCAGCCCGCGTCCAGTTTGGTCATCTTCGATCGCTGATTTCACAGCGGGAAAAAGGCGTTTCCCCAACGCCTCGTACAGGCAATGAGACAGGGGCGTTGTGTCGATTAATAGGCAGGTCTTTTCACCACCACTAGTCAACAGCACTTTAGTAATCAAATTAGCCAATAGCCAGTACTAATGCCCGATTGGGAGCAGTCTCATGGCGACTCAGCACATTAAAATAAAAAAATAGTAGGGTTTTGTCACGCTCACAATCCCGCTGACCCTTTTTTTTTTTTTTTTTTTTTGAATAAACGAGGTCTTGCCACAAGCGGCTTCTCCTTCCATTGCCTCGATACTCAATGTAGAACCACTTGTTTTTTTTTTTTTTCTTCTACGAACAGTCGCTTATTCCTTCTTTCCCTTTTCCTTTTTTTTTTTTCGGTGGCTCATCGCCGCCGTTGCCGCTGCTGCCACCAAACGAATCAGTCAACAAGTCTTTTAACTCAATCAGGGCCTCCCATACTTCTTTATTCAGAGTGATGCCTTTTTTTTTCGTGAGAATGTAATTGGCAGGCTCTTCATCAGAGTCCGAGGAGGAAGAAAGGGGGGGGGGGGGGGGGGGGGGGGGCTTTTCCGTAGCGTCTAATGTTCACTAGTTGAACACCTTTCCGTTCGCTCATGGACACAAAAGTATCTCTGGATCCCACTCTATGAAATGGCTGACCGTGATAATATTTTTCTTTTCGACTCATTGTCCAAAGGGAAAAAAAAGACAACTAACCTTTTGAAAAAAAAAAACAAAAAAAAAAACCAGGGTGAAAGGCGGATGGCAGTGGCAAATACAGGCAATATTCCTTAGCTCCTTGCTCTCCCTGGCTCGAGTTTTTATACATGTCGACCGGGCACATTATCTTGTTGAGAACTGATACTACGGGTCAACGATCAAAGTCTCCCCCCACAGTACTTTGTCAATGACATCTAGGATAACGGTGCAGTTAGATTCCTGTCATGAGACCAATTTGCCCCGACGATTGAGCAACAAGTACTAATTATGCATCTGAGAATAAAAAAAAGGGGGGGGGGGGGGGGGGGGGGTAGCGGGAAGGGGGAAGGGGGGTCCTGGTCCCTATGTGCGTTCCCGTCCTTAACGAGTTGTCGCCTCCTCTTTTCTTCTTGATCTCTGTTGATACAGTGTTGCACCATTTCCAGCTCATCTAAGATGCGATCAGACTGCTGTATCAGTTTCTGCAATTGGTACCAATTTAGGGAAGGGATTTTCTTACTGGGTTTCAGTCGCCCTCCTTTCACGTTAGCCGGTCTGGCATACAGTCAGATATCGGCCGTCGCTTTGCCTCGGCACTTTCAGACTATCACAAACACATTTTGGCCTAAGGGTACATAGTTTTTAAAAAAATCTTTCTAGAGCACGATCGTTGACCTAAACGATACACCAGACGGTCGTTCCTTCGTGGATGAAGAGGGTGAAAGGGCCGTGAGTCGTTTCAAAGACAGACCTTTGCTCTTGCACAGCACGAAATAGACGACGTACAAACCGCAGGTGGAACTGGCGAGATGTTGAAGTAGTCTGGTATTATGCACGCATTTCTGACCGTTTCTCTTTATAAAGGCTTTGATTTCTTTATCAAGAGAGCAATCCAGAACTGTCAAAATATTCTCCCTTACCTCGCCCATCAAAGTAAATGACCACCCAATGCTCGCCCTTCCCACAACTGGAATCGGTGTTGATGATGTAGGCACATGGGATCAGCGGGGGAATACGAGTGGGTAGCAAGTCCTTGGGATAGACCCCCTGAAATAGTCGTCGTCCGGGGAGCTGGTGGGTCAGGAGCCCGGTGATTTGATGGTTGTTCATACTGCAAAGTCAGTGATCACCTGCCGGCTCTTGTCCACCTCGATCAGCCCTTCCAGCTCCCCATAGATTAGGACTACCACGCGAGTAGTCAAGGCCTGGCCAAACTTCAGCTCCAGTCTCATGGGCGCCGATTTCACCAGTTCGAACTGATTCTCGGCCAACAGACTGGGGCTGAGGTCGAAGCAAAAGATGGCGTAGCCCCTGGAAAAATGATCCAAGGAAAACCCTGCGGCCTTGTCCGTGTGGAGAAGTCCGGCTCCCTCCAGGGTGGTCAAATAGGCTCTGGTCACACTACGAATGTCTCACCAAAGTTGGGCATCAAAGGTTTGGCCAGGACATGCTTGCCATCCAAAGTGATGCTTAAATATTCGAGGACGTGATGGTGAAAGTTAAAGGGGTTTCTGTCGTAACGCCCATTCAAGGCCTCCTTTTCCACCATGGCATGATGATCCTGTTGGGCGTCTGGCTGAGAAACAGGCTGTCTTGGATGACATTGCCCGTGGGCATGGTGAAGCTCTTGATGACCGCTCTCTCGATGGGATATTTAGCAGTCGCCTTTTCCAGAGCTCTGGCGTGGCCCAGGGCGATGGCCGGGTTCACTTTGGCCTTCCTCACGAACAGGCTGCAGCGGACGATCTCCACGCGACTGGACGGGTTAGCTTCATCCTCCACGAGGCAAAACCTGCTCTTGGAAGGGATCAGTCTGATTTTGAGCTCCACTCCATTCAACAGGAGCCGTTCCTGGCGGGTCATATCCGTGTGTAGCCTGCCCATCATGTCCACGATTTGGCTTCCGGCCGCCAGAGCGCGTCGGTCTCTCAGCCTGCGGTTGTTGTTCCCCTGGGTGACTTCCATGTGCCCCGTGGTGTCGGCGTGAAAAGGGGCGCATTCCAAGATCCCTTGCTTTTGGGGCGTCTGGCACGTAGGTAAGCAAGGCCTCCAGCGTGGCGGGATAAGGGTAGGTGTTTTCTGAGTTGGTGACCAACACGCCGTTCATGGCCATATTCACCTGAGAAAAAAGGCTGTGCAAAAAGTTTGTTCACAGGGGCAACTTCTTGGCTGGCGTCCAGATCAGTTCCATCAGCATTGGGGACTTTAGCTTCAATGTGCAGTAGGGTGTTGGCAAGGTCGGTCATCTCCGCGGTCCCTCCCGTGATGACAAATTCGATGGAAGCGCCTGGCAAATGGCTAGCTAAAGGAAACATTTCCACATACTGTCCTTCTCCCACCGAGGTCTGGGTGAGGGGCAAGGAAAACAGATCCAGCGACGTCTGGACGCTTTCCGAGGATAGGTGATGTAAAAGAGCCTTTTTTTTTTCTAGTCAAAGATGTCTTTGACTCTCTTCTTCTTGGCCGGCTGTCTCTTTCGTCTTTTAGCTGCTGCTGCTGATGGCTGCTGGCGTTTCTTGGGCCCAGATGCGAGTCTGTTTACAGCCCGCTGAAGCAGTCGCTGTCCCGATTTGGTCGGCCGCCTTGTAAGAGCAGTCTTGAGGCTGTTGCCAGTAACCAAGTCCCAAGCGACGTTGGTCCCGGATCGGACGCCTTCTTTCAGTAAGGCTTTTCATCCCAACTTGATCAGAGGCATGACCATTCGACCTGTACTGGCCAAAATGTTTCCTATACCCCTCCCCCTGTAGTTGGGCACCCCGGCAAAAATGGGCAAGCCATGCCCGGCTTGATGACAATAATATTGTTTGTAAAAGCGACAGTCTGGTTTATTGGGTGGGACATTTGTGTAGCGTGTGGTGGGGGAAAAGGACTACAAAATGGATCTGGGATGAAGGTGAAGCGTAACCCGTGCATCTCGACGGTGTGCGTGATAGGAGTGACGTAGAGGTCTCTGCCCGAGTGAGCCTCTCAGGGGTTTATCACGGGCAGGCTAGCTCGCTGGGCTTTCAGGGAAGGCGTGGTGTACTTTATCCAGATATCATCTTCCATGTTAATGTACTTGTTGGTAAACTGAATCTCGGACAATCCGACTTCCCACGATCCGTCCAGGTCGATTTCTCGAGGGCGATGCGTGGTAAAGCTGGCAGCGTGGTTATCCGGAAAACAAAACAAAACAAAACAAAAACAAAGCAAACAAACAAACAAACAAACTTAGATGAACTGTTGCTGGGAAGCGTGAGGTAAAAAGCCATATATATATTTTTTTTAATTTCATGTTGAGTGACGGATTGGGTGAGATGTAGCTGAGGCAAGAGCCTAACAGAGCTGTCCACAGTTGACTGTCTGCCTGTCCTCGTGACAGATTAAACAGAGAGACGGCCACCACCACCACGTATATAAGAACGATTTGGCCAAAAAAGACGATCTCCCCCCTGAGCAACGGTTTCCCAAATACGTTCCAGAAACGGGAGCGTCGATGCGCTCCTTCCCCCTCCTCCCCTTCTTCCTCCCTTTCTCTTCTGAGTGGCGGTTCTTGATTCATGATGATAGCAAGTCAGTCTCCTTTACCCAACAGTTCAACGAAGGGGCGTAACCCCACCACTTGACGAAATATTGGCGTCGCCCTCGCCTGTCTTTCTTGGTTTTCAGCACCATTTCTATCCTGTAGGCTTCGGGTTCGCCGACTTTCTGAAGCTCCCTTCCCTAAAAGGTCCCTTTTAGGACGTCATTGGCCAGGTCTCTGATGACGTAGGTCACCAGATTGGCGAAGTTCACTCGATGCACGACGAACAGCTCTTCCGTCCAAGAAGGAAGGTAGCCCTTTTTAAACGTTCTTCTGGCTTTGCTAATTCTGACTTTGTCTCCTACTTTCAGCAAAGGCAGGCTCGTCCTTCCTTCCTGCTGACTGTACAAAGCCTGCCACACACACGTTCCTGGTTGCGCCTATCCACTAAGATTGGAGCTGTCTTGATGCTGCGATGATAGGAATCGTTGTAGACCTTCATCAAATCCTCTAGCACGTCCACATAGGTGATAGTGTTGGTGTAAGTAAAATAGCGCCACATCTTCTCTTTCAGCGTGCGATTAAAGCGTTCTACTATAGCTGCCTTAATATCTTCGTTTTCCGTTAAAAAACAACAACAACAACAACAACAACAACTACTTGATTCCTCTTTCTCTCAGGTAGTTTTGAAAAGTTTTATTGGTAAATTCCGACCCTTTGTCCGTTTGCAGGCGTTGGGGTTGTCTCCCGCTTCCCAGTATGGTTTTTAGGGCCGCAACCAAAGTCGAGCCGGTCTTGTCTTTGAGGGGCACGACCCAGGCGAACTTGCTAAATACGTCGATGCAGGTGAGCAAGTGCTTGTATCCCCGATTATATTTCTTGATATTTTTGACATCAATCAAATCGCACTGCCACTGAGCGTCGATCCCGCTCACGATGGTTTTTCTTCTGGGAAAAACGCTTACCACTTTTTTGTGCAGGGTATAGGCATCTTGAAAACTCCACCAGTCTTTCAGTTCGCGTTGACTTATCTCCTCAAAATGTCTTTTTAGTTTTTGCGCGCCCACGGAATGCGAAGGGGAGGGTCAGAGTGTAATAGAGTCGTTTTAATCGTCCGTCTCTTTCCATGTCGACTTGTTTTTTTTCTTTTTCTTTTTTTTTTTTTTTTTTTTGTTTTTGGCCAATGGGGAGGGGGTGTGACTTCTTTTTCCCTCCGTCGTCATAAACCGATGTTGGTCATGGTTTCCTATCCAATCTGTCAGTGTGTTCATACCCCCGAGGGCGGTGGCAAAGGTTTTCCACCCTGGGGGACTAGCGACCCTTTTCCATTTCCTTAGCACACGTCGTTAACCAGGTCAGTTAGGTTAGAGTTAGGCACTAAGTTAAATCACCCGGCCTCGGTCGTCCCAGGTGGTGGTTATGGAGTGGGGTGGGCTGCTTGACTTGGTTGTATCTGTTCAAAAACCTAAACAATAACTGCTGTAGTTCGGTGGCACTGATGCTAGGATGTTGTTGTTGTTGTTGGTTATGGACCGCCTCCTTTTTCTGTCTGGCTAGCAGTCTCAGGCTCTCTACGTTCACGTCTGGACGGGATCGGTCAGACTGGACATTTGTTTCTAACAGTTTGGGGTCGACCGACACCATTTTCTTTGCCATTTTTTTTAAAGGCTGGACAACACACCAAGAATGGGTGCAGCAAGAGTGGAAGAAAACCCCCTTTCTGTAACAGCTGCATCTTTCTTTTGGGCCGGATGGTTTTTCTTGGTCAGGTCTCTCAAGGACTGTTTGTATTTGCCTGGGAGTCAGGGTGTTATTGCCTTTTAAGACATTCAGGCAATACTCGCAGAGGACTTGAATCACTTCGGAGGGAGTGTCTTTCAACACAGCCTTGGCGACGGCGGGTTTGGTCACAGACAGCATTTTCAAAGTAGGCAAAAATTTCTTCACTCTGGCAGACATGTTTACTTAGCGACGTAAACTTCCCGCAATTGATATGGAAAAAGGTCGGTTCTTAGGCGATAAAGCTCAGGAGTGTCTTGCTTCAGATCCACCGGCAATTAGCCGTGAGGACGGGCGGCGGCGTCTTTATATGCCTCCAGCATATACTTGGTTCTACCCGGCATCATTTGCCTGGCTAAATAGGTGATCTGGGTAGCGTCTCTGGGGATTTTTAAACATCACGATGTAATGGCTGTTCAAGTGAATGGTCTGGTTTCTTTGTTTTTGGAAACGAGATTTTGTGTGATATAGACGACGCTCATGTCTTTATGATGGCTGCCTTTGGTAACAATTTCGTAACGCGTTCGTCCGTTTCCGTCATGAGATCGTCATTGATCACCAGACATCGCTTGTCCGCCCACCAGTCGTCTATGTCCGACGGAATTCCTTCTATAAATCGGATATTTTTAAAATTGCAATAGCCAGGTTGCCATTCCCTGTATCACCAGACAATTGCCTCTGGAACGGGTCATCATTTCTTTCTTCTTGGTATTGTAGCATTTTTTTGACAAATTCCGTTTTCCCCGCAGGACGTGGGTCTGGCGACCACACAGGTAAACGGATGGTAAAATCTGGGATCCATTCCGTTCAGCTTCGGTGCATAAAGTAAAGATTAACAGGTCGTGTCTTCCTGTTTAAGGACGGATGATACGGCTAAGGACACGAGGGTGGATGGTGGAGGGCGTTAAAATTAACGTTGTCCTGATTACGTATTCGCCGTTAAAAAAAAAAGGAAATATAATTAGGCCTATTTAGCGTGTGTGGAGCCGGCTAGCAGGTGGAGAGTGGAGTATTCTTTACCACAACAAAAGGCTTAACGACCCCACCCGTCTCTCTGTCTGTCTCTGGCTGGATAATAACTACGATTGAGTCCGCACTCGTCCTTGCTTATGCAGACAGACTGACAAAAAGATAAGAAGAGCAAGAAAATGCACCGATATATGTGTGTCTATACCATCGCGCGCGTGTTCGCTGAAAACAAACAAACAAACAAACAAAACTTGAGCACCATCAATCTCTTTTTTACAATTCGTAATACACAAAAATAATAAACACGTTCAGACACGCACGCGCATTCTCTCTCTGGCGTGCTTTGTTATCGTCCAACACACGCGGGCATACGAACTGACACGAGCAATGCTTAAAACTGCATAATCTCTCTCTCTCTCTCTCTCTCTCTCTCTCTCTCTCTCTCTCTCTCTCTCTCTCTCTCTCTCTGACTACTGATGCAGGCAATATAGGCACACGTACGCCGACAAAAGCACAAATCTCTCTCTCTCTCTCTCTCTCTCTCTCTCTCTCTCTCTCTCTCTCTTAAGGCACGCACGCGGATAAACTTACAAACTCTCTCTCTCTCTCTCTCTCTCTCTCTCTGATGGCCCTTAAATAGACCGGTCATTGACCGAGCATCGTCCACCCAGGGAGGTAATACTAATAGCCCGTCCTTAGCCATCCCCGGGCGAGGCGAGGCTTTCGTGGCTGCCATCTGGACATCACGTGATCTACATACGGGGCATAAACGCAAACATGGGGGCCTCCCTTAAAGCCTCCATCTTAGATGACGTGGCCACAACACGGCATCAACCAATATGGCGCCGTCCTTACGGCGGCCATCTTGGCGTCAAGTGATCAACCTACGCCAATGGCTGAGTGCCATCTTGGATGACGTGGCCACCACATACAGGCATCGATCAATATGGCGCCCTTCGTGAGGCAGCCGTCTTGCCGTCACATGACCAAGATGGCGGCGATATCATGTCACCAAAAGTGTTTAAAAAAACGAGCCGGAAGTTGACACCGGGCGCCGCCATGTTGGCTATGTGGTGCATGGGCGCCGACATCTTGGTCGCGTGACGCAAGATGGACGTCTCTGACCAATATGGCACCACCCATGAGGCGGCCATCTTGCGTCACGTGACCACGATGGTGGCACCCATGCACCACGCGGCCAACATGGCGGCGGCCATGGAGTTCCGGTGTCAACTTGCGGTCCGTTTTTTTTTATACACTTTTGGTGACATGATATACTATTACTTACGGGCGACGGATTATGCCCGACGTTTTAGTTTGCCGTTGTAGCCAATTACTGATGGCTGTAACGGCCCATAATAGTTTTTCTTTTTTATGGAATGTCTCAGAAAGTACTTGGCCGATCTTTGTGAAAATTAGCGGGTGTGTTCATTATGGGTCACGGATCATGCCCGACGTTTAATTTACGTATTGCCGTTACTAACGGCTATAACGACCCATCACGGTTTTTGTTTTTTATGGAATATCTCAGAAAGCAAGTGCCCGATCTTTCTGAAAATTTGTAGGTATGTTCATTATAGGTCACAGAGATGCCCGATGTTTAAGTTTACAGTTATAGCCGATACTAACGGCCCATAACGTTTTTTTTTTTTTTTTTTTCTTGATGGGAAATCTCAGAGTGTTCTTGGCCGATCTTTCTGAAAATTTGTAAATATGTTCATTATAGGTCACAGATGATGGCCGATGTTTACCAGAATAGCCATTACTAATGGTTACACCAGCCCAAGACGGTTTTTACTCTTTATGGAATATATCACGCGTATTCAGGATAAACTGGGAGTACGTTTATATGTTTTGTATCTTGTTTACTTTAAAGCTGACCATTTTCTAATCTCTTAAAGTATGAAACATGAAGTTTTTGCAATCCGCATGTTTGTCACTGTTTCCTGTTGTTATCTGTGTCGTTACTGTTTTTCTATTTATAATTCACTGAGCATTGCTCGTCTGTAGTCTATGCACACTGCTATTCATTTGGATGGCATACGTGGTTAAAAAAGAAGCAAAAAAAAGAAAAAAGAAAAAAAAAAGAAAAAGAAAAAAAAAAAAAGAAAAAAAGAGAGAAAAAAAATCTGTACAATACACAAATACAGTGAACTTCAGAAAGATACCATGTGCATACATATTTCAGCATACTACATTTTTCAAGCCCATTTACTGAAATGAAAACTGCCCGAATTGGACGAGAGATTATCAGAGAGAACCTGAGTCATTTGTTAAAGAAACGTAATACAGCTTTATTTTGAAATAACCAGAGGGCAAAGGGTATGTCATGTTATCTTTTATATACAGCATCTTACCTGTGTTGGTGTGTCAGGTAATATTCTTCAAGAACGGAAAAACGTAAGTATCTTTTTCATTGCGTGATTTTAATTGACATCAGATGGAATCAGGAAAGACAAACATCTTGAAAAGAAATGCAGCCTTTTCCAGCCTGCTTTCCACGTATGGCTTAGATAAACCCCTCTCTCTCTCTCTGTCTCTCTCTGTCTCTCTGTCTCTGTCTCTCTCTCTCTCTCTCTCTCTCTCTCTCTCTCACACACACACACACACACACACACACACACACACACACACACACACACACACACACGCACGCACGCAAACACGCACGTACGCACGCACGCACGCACGAACGAACGCACGCACCCCTCCCCCTTCAGACAGACAGACAGACAGACACACACACATACACACACACACACACACACACACACACACACACACGCATTCACGCACGCACGTACGCACGCACGCTCGAACGAACGCACGCACGCCCCCCCCCCCCCTCACGCACATACGCACACACACACACGCACACACACACAAACACACACACACGGCGCGCACAAGGAACTGTAGCACGATGACTAAAGCTAACCAAGCTACCTTCATGTTTTAATACTCTTAGGGTGTAGAACAATGGAACTCCTCGACCGTGTGAAAAGAGACCAGTGGTACGATCAGTTTGAACCATTAAAAAAATCGTTGATCTGATCTACAAAGTAGGTGACCCTACTCTGTGTATCTTTGGAATATTTGGAAACGTTATGATCATTCTGATCATGATTCGCCTTCCCGCATCCACCTCTAGTGTCTTCTTCCAAGTTCTGGCCTGCTCTGATCTGCTGACTTTGACTCGAGGGCCACTGCTTGTTTTGCTCCAAAGCGAATTCAATGTGCCAGTTTCGGTTCATGGCAGTGTAAAATGTACCGGATGATGCGTCATGCAACAAAGACTTTATCCTCATGGATGCTGGTGGCACTCACCATGCTGAGAGCAGCTTCTGTGTTATGGCCACTTCGTGTCAATGCTGTGTGGACGAAGAGAAAGTCGAGAGCTACTGCTGGTATAATGACCATCGTTATCATTTTGATTAATAGTCACAGTCTCTATGGACATGATATAGGATCGTGTTCTTGGGTTTGCTGTCCTAAAAACTATACCAACATTTTTTATTTCGTAATCTGGCCATGGATAGAGTCGGTTCAAACCTGTTTGGTACCTTTCATGTTGCTGGGAGTCAGCAACAGTGTTAATCTCTGGACACTTTTCAGATCTGTCAGTACAGGCACCCGTCTCCAGTGCAACACGTCACCCAGGATTCCAGACAACGAAGAGTGACTTCATTGACGGTCACCTTGATTGCCACAATATATGCTTTTTTCCTCCTGACAAAGCCAATGCAGATATGGTTGATTGCCTCTGAGTATGTTGACTGGAATGACCCGATTCAGAATGGACAATACAAAGTCTTCCATGCAGCCTGTCGCGTCCTGTTGGACTCTAACAGCGCCGTTAACTTTTACTTGTACTGTTTGACTGGCCGCAAGTTCAGAGCAGTTTCCAAGACACAGCAGTTTTAGATTTCCGGGCTATTCTTTACAACTAAATGTCAATGTGTTAGTAGAAGACAGCCACACCAATGCAATGACGTCAGCCAGTGTTAGTGTTGTGTGGAAACAGTGAAACAGGGTGACAGCTGACACCAACAGTGATCTTCAGTGTTAGTGTCGTGTGGAAACAGTGAAACACAGGGCGACAGCTGGCACCAACTGTGATCTTCAGTGTTAGTGTCGTGTGGAAACAGTGAAACACAGGGCGACAGCTGACACCAACATTGATCTTCAGTGTTTGTGTCGTATGGAAACAGTGAAACACAGGGCGACAGCTGACACCAACAATGATCTTCAGTGTTAGTGTTGTGTGGAAACAGTGAAACAGGGGGTGACAGCTGACACCAACAGTGATCTTCAGTGTTAGTGTCGTGTGGAAACAGTGAAACACAGGGCGACAGCTGACACCAACAGTGATCTTCAGAAAGACCATTGCTACATGGTGATGACTGCAGCTAAACAAAATCTGATTGGTCTTCTGAAATGTTTTTGTCTTCTTTTTTTTGACGAGGCAAATAGTACATACACTTTTCAATTGTGCAGGTCATGAGTGTCTAGATGACTGGGTGCACAGTCACCTACGTGAATGATTAAAAGAATGAATCAGTCAATCGACATAAAGTAAATAAGTAAACAAGTAATAAGTACATACATACATGGATAAGTGCATACATACATACATACATACATACATACATACAATACATACCTACACATAAATGGATTAGTGAAACAACATAAATAAGTATGTAAAATACATCCATAACTATTCTATTGCTAATTTACTAATTATTTAAATAACAAATTACCTGACTAACCAACAAACTAGCAATCTAGCTAACTACCAACTAACTGGCTGACTAACTAACCAACTAGCTAGCTAGCTAACTAACTAACCAACTAACTAACGAACGAACAAATGAACCAACTACCTACCTACCTAGCTAGCTAGCTAGCTACCTACCTACCTACCTACCTAACTAAACTAACTAACTAACTAACTGACTAACTGACTAACTGACTAACTAACTAACAGCTCACTCAACCATTCACTGAGTCACGCAT
>JADBJO010012804.1:27500-30000 GCA_016801955.1 Conus betulinus | reverse complement strand
CTCTATCAAAAACAAAAATTAAAGATTTTCACAAAGACAATCAACACAAAGCAAAATAGCATATACGTTTTTCTGAACAATTTTCGTTTCAATTTTGCACAAAAATACTACGAATCATTGCTACAATTTTCTTTTTTTCTTGTCTCTTTTTAATGTACAGCACATGAAGCATTGCATTTGTTCTTATTACAGTTGGAACAATAAATGGGTGCATTGGCATCTATTTTCCACCAGTTAGAATCAAGCTTTCAGGAGGTAGGTACGGTCCACAAATTGGACGCTGAGGTTTTCCATAGGGAATCAATATCATAAAAAAAAAACCTTGTGATATCTTCACTCTGGATATCAAATCACTTGTAGGATGCAATCAATCACTGGAAAATGTTTGTTTATCTCTGTGCTTCACGTATGCTCACGCATTTAGCGCCCGTCGGAATGCACGTGCGCATAATGGCCACTTGCACTATTTTTTTTTCCCGTTTTTTTTTTTCCTTCGTGCGTTCCGCCTGAGTGGAGCAAATTCATGCACGTTTTGGTGAAGAAATACTCAAAGGAAGGCAAACAAACCATACCCACAGCAAGTCATTTTGACCAAAGCCAGTCTGTCAAAACAACGTGCAAAGATTGCCGCAACTCAGTCAGCAAAAAAACGTGAGAACGCACGGGGTGTTTACAAGCTGGACAAAGCCAGCCTGAAGTCGCCCGACATTTTAACGTGAGCCATAGTACCCTCAGCAGGCTTCGGAGTCGTCATCGCATCAGCGGCTCCACGGCAGACCGACCACGCTCTGGAAGACCTTTGGCAACAACTCCAGCTCAAGACCGCTACATCCGGGTCATTCACATGCGAAATCGCTTTCAGTCAGCGTCAGCAACCGCCCAGTAATTGCCCGGAGGTCAAATAATCTCTGACCAGACTGTTGGGAATCGCCTGCATGCTGCAGAGCTATGGGCTTGCAGACCTGTCAGAGGACCTGTCCTCACACAGCGTCATCGTGGGAACAGGCTGCAGTGGGCACCTCAGCATCGTCCCTGGACCCTCAGGAACCACTAGAACAGGGTCTGGTTTTCGGACGAGTCTTTCGTCCTGCTCCAGCGCCATGGCAGGAGGAGGAGGAGGGTGTACCGCAAACATGGCAAGCGTTTTGCCTAGAACTGCGTGGATGAGGCACTTGCCCATGGTGTTGGAGGTGTTGTGATGTGGGAGGGGGTGGGGGTATCCATTACGCTGGCAGGAGTCCCCCTGGTGAGAGTCGGATGCACGCTGAACGCCAGCCATATGTGGCTGAAATTCTGTTGTGAAATTATTTCAATTGAATTTTTGCTAAATTAATGACATTTGTAACAAATTTTCTCCAAACGAAAGTATGCACTTTTTTTAACGATACATAACCAAACAAAATTCGTAGCAGATTTCTGTCTGTACTACATCGCCGACCACTGTCTGGTCGCTCAGAAAACACAATTTTCTTTTCCACTTCTGTAAGAAAAAAAAGAAAGAAAGGGGAGGGGGCGGGGACGACGAGAAGAAAGAAGTGGAAAGAAGATTCTGAGGTGGGGTGGGGGTGGGGGTGGGGGGATGAGTATGGGGGTAGGGTGGGATGCGAGGTTTCATGTGAATGTGGTGGCGGACAGATTTTGACAGATAAACTGTTAAAAGTACGTCAAATGCGGGGAAACTTTTTGGAGGTTGGGGGTATGGGGAGTGCGGTACGGGGTGAAGAAGTGAGACTTAGGTCCCACAGAACTGAAGACATTGGTGAACTGTTCGTCAGTGTGGTCCCAGTGACTCCCCACAGAACTAAAGGAACTGCTGAACTGTTCGTCAGTGTGGTCCCAGTGACTCCCCACAGAACTGAAGGAACTGCTGAACTGTTCGTTAGTGTGGTGTCCCAGTGACACCCCACAGAACTAAAGGAACTGCTGAACTGTTCGTTAGTGTGGTGTCCCAGTGACTCCCCACAGAACTAAAGGAAACTGCTGAACTGTTCGTTAGTGTGGTGTCCCAGTGACTCCCCACAGAACTAAAGGAACTGCTGAACTGTTCGTTAGTGTGGTGTCCCAGTGACTCCCCACAGAACTAAAGGAACTGCTGAACTGTTCGTTAGTGTGGTGTCCCAGTGACTCCCCACACAGAACTAAAGGAACTGCTGAACTGTTCGTCAGTGTGGTCCCAGTGACTCCCCACAGAACTAAAGGAACTGCTGAACTGTTCGTTAGTGTGGTGTCCCAGTGACTCCCCACAGAACTGAAGGAACTGCTGAACTGTTCGTTAGTGTGGTGTCCCAGTGACTCCCCACAGAACTGAAGGAACTGCTGAACTGTTCGTTAGTGTGGTGTCCCAGTGACTCCCCACAGAACTAAAGGAACTGCTGAACTGTTCGTTAGTGTGGTGTCCCAGTGACTCCCCACAGAACTAAAGGAACTGCTGAACTGTTCGTTAGTGTGGTGTCCCAGTGACTCCCCACAGAACTAAAGGAACTGCTGAACTGTTCGTTAG
>JADBJO010012804.1:2500-17500 GCA_016801955.1 Conus betulinus | reverse complement strand
GTCGTCCACCCCAACCAATAAATTCTTCCAAGCTCTTGGTATCACAGCTGTTTGAAGCAATGATTTGTGACCTTCTGCCGTGTAGAACTCCATTGCTGGAACTTCCGGTAGTGTAGCGCTTCCTATGGCAGTGCTAACCGCATGTGTAACCCCCCTCAAGAACTTGATTGTGCATCTACGTGTATCTGCCACAGGTCAGTACTGTTCTGCATGAATTTGGGACATGTATTACTGTTTGTTTGCCGTGACAGAATGGACACGTAGGATCATCTGATTTGACCAGGATCTTTTGACCCGGTATGAATCTGAGGGCAGGAGGTCATATTCAGTCAGATCTGAGAATGATGCTGAAAGGTGCCATTGCCATATCTCATTCCAGGTGACGCTTCTTTGGAGTCTGGTTTCTCTCGTAGTGCACCGTCCTCAGCATTGCTGGACTGCCATCTAGATTCTTTTGGCATCATCTTCCTTCTTCAGCACCTCTACTGCTGTGTCTTACTTGCTTTAACTTTTGCCTTTGAATAACATTTGATATCTTTTGATCTCAGCCCCTGTCCGTTGCTGTGTGTTCAGAATCCTCAAGCATGGTTAGTAACCGTGCTTTATCCACTTTGCATTCCTCGAGGATAGATGTTAGAGGAAGCTTCAGTTTTGCTTGGAGGAAGTAGAGTACAACGTCCATGAAATGTGGTGGGACACTAAGCCACTTCTTTGTGCATGTTTTTTTTCTTACCTTTGGACTCCGTTGATCCTACTGTGCTAGTACTGATACCAATAGAGGCCAGAGAAGCTTCGGGATCCGCAGGGACTTCTGCCTCCTGACCTTGTATTGACCTCATAGTCTGTAGTGCTCTATCATAAGCAGGCTTCCGTTCGCCATTCGCTTGATTTTCGCTCCCCTCTTCATGTCTTTCAAGGTGTCATCGTATCCTCTCCCGAGGCTCTTGACTGGGTATCTCTGCCACCGTTACGTTTGGAATGGCTTGGTTGGTTACAGGGACTGTTTTATTCACTTTTTTCTCCCGGCAGAGAGAGGCTTCATGGGCATGAAAAAAGGAGGGAAGAAGAAAATTAGAATACGACAATGAAACAAAGACGGCATCAATTCACAGTCAGTCACACGACCACACAGGTCACATCACAGCTCGAAGAAAAGCGCGCGTGCAACATGTCAGTCCATGACAGAGGTGTCTGGTGTGCAAGGCTTTGGTATTCCAAGGGTCGTCTGTGGGAAGCTTGAAAGACCACTGTTCTGCCTTGGCTTTACAGTCACCACCTAGTTACACCCCAAGTATTGCCTCGGTACAGGCAGGGAACCACTGTTATCTGGATAACTTTACTGCAAATGCTGATCTGTAGCGTAAGCAATAACACCAAGAAAGAAAGAAACAAACAAACAAATGATTGAACGAGGAAGCAAACACTCACTGAAACAGCCTCGGAGTTTAAGATCTGACGTTTCACACCGTCTGTAGATAACCCATATTGTTACTGCGGTGTGTAGCGGTTAGTCTACACACCTTTAGAGCAGCCTATGGTCTTTATCACCGCTTCTGTTTTAGCGTTTCTGAATTAGAACTTTTCCAGTATTGGTGACGCAGGATCATCTATATCTTGATGAAGACAGGCTAGATAGTGGCCAGCATGTGACAACACCTCCGTGTAACCTATGAGTGCAAACAACCAATATCTGGGAGGATGAAATACAGATGGCCGGAATTCCATACAGTCCAGTCTCAGGTACTGCAGAAAGTACGAGACGCGTTTGACCAGATGCCGCTGTCCTTACTTCAGCTGATCTGTGGTATGAAGGGGTATACACCAGGGAACAGACACAATGCCAAGTGTACTGCTATGGGGTTTTGCTTCCCAGCCTGGTGTCTTATCCTTTGACAATAACTTCAAGTGGGTTCGGCTTGTTTGTCTTCAACCTTACACTATCCGACT
The DNA here is from genome assembly GCA_016801955.1 of Conus betulinus. Lineage (NCBI taxonomy): Eukaryota > Metazoa > Mollusca > Gastropoda > Neogastropoda > Conidae > Conus > Conus betulinus. Next base: position 15,553 of record JADBJO010012804.1, on the reverse strand, counting down.
TTCTGCTGGTGTCTGTGTCTCAATCCTTGGAGTGGCTGATGAACAGTTCCGTGGCAGATATCTCTACTACGATGACACGTGGAAAGGCAGTGTGGCCTGCAAGGTGGGTGGTTTTTCTGTCTCTGTTGTCCAGTGAGGTGCCAGCTCTGATCATCTGGCTGATCACACTGGATCGTTTCCTAGTTCTTGGGTTTTCCATTCAGCACCCTGCTATTCGGGAGAAACGTCAGCAGCTGTGGCCTGTCTTCTCATCTGGGTTGTGAGCTGGTCGTTGGCCTTGCTGCCTTTGCTCCCCATGACGTCACACTGGGAGTTCTATAGCCAGACAGGTATCTGCATTCCGCTTCCGGTCACAAAGCAAGAATTCAGAGGTACATGTTACTCTTTCGGTGTACTGGTCATCCTTAACTTCATGTTGTTTTATTCATTTGTGCTGGTCAAGCCCCCATCTACTGGTCACAGAAAAATGCCTTTAAAATTAATACCACGAAAGTGTCACGGGACATGGCCATAGCCCGGCGGCGATTGATCACTGTTGCCATGTCAGGCTTCATGTGCCGGTTTCCTATTGGACTGCATGGGAGGGCTGGTATCAGTGCGTACTCCCATCCCGAGAGAGGTGAACGTGGCACTGGCACTGTTTGTGTTGCACGTGAACTCCGCTATCAATCCCTTCATTATATACACTCAATACGATCGCAACAAAGCGGAGAATATTCAACGAAACCAAACTTCTACAATGGCTGGAATCTCATTCTGACTTTACTGCCTTATAGCCAACTCTATCATGTAATGAGCTATATTTATCTAATTCCCGTGCTAAGGCACTTTGATCAACTGTGGAACGAATTTTTCGGTGGGAAGATAGTATACAATGATCATGTTATAATCAAATAATTTCCGAGTTGTTCAGTTCACGGATAAAGCACCTTCCTTAACTGTGTTGCAAAGTGGTCAGTGGAAATACCTAATGCTATAAACCATTGAACCACACTCTGGTCTCTGGGCAGATGAATAGCTATGATCAGCTTTATCCCAAAATATTCCTGAAGCACATGGACCACAATGATGCGAGTTCCTCGGGTAGCATATGCACGATTATAATCCACCATGGTCGGATCGCTGATGTGACACTATGATTTGCTACACCATGTAGTCAATCGTCTGTGAGCATATGTAACACTATGATAAGCTGTATTACGTTGTCTGTGATTTAAAAGCAGAAAATCAATGACAATCAGCTGCGTTCCTCAGTGATCTATGAGCAGATATAACACACCGTAATCAAACATTCACACATGGCTCTGTGAGCAGATGTAACATTTATGATAACACACTGACATAGGTGTCTGTAAGCACTTTTATCAGATACCCATGTCATGGTCTGTGAGGAGTTGTAACACCATGATGAGATATTTACGTAGTGGTCTGCCAGCAGATACAACACGATAATCAGATATTCACGTACTGGCCTGTGAAGGGCTGTAACACTATGATCAAATCTTCACAATGTTCTGTGAGCAAATGTAGCACTGCGATCAGATATACCACGTAACCTGAGATCCTTAAGCCGATAAAACACTGTAAGGCTATGATGAACCGTTATCGATAGGGTTCTGTGAGCAGATGCAATACTGTGATCTCTAATCTGTAAGCAGATAAGACACTGATACAGCTGTGACACCTAATGATCTTAGCAGGTGTAACGCCATGATCAGGTGTGATTCAGAGTGAGCTGTTAGCAGGTGTAACGCTACGATCAGGTGCGATCCAGAGTGGTCTGTGAGCAGTTGCAATACTTAGGTCAGGCATGGGAAAGTCATGTACAGGCAGCCGTATGATCAGCTATGTCATATCGTGGTGTATGACTGTAGGGTTGATGGTTATCTATGACACTATAATTAGTTTGTCAGGTCGTATTCTGTTTGTAACGACAGCAATCTGATGAAATGTGTCACATGGTGACCAATAAGAGAACATGATGGCATGTATAGCCGTGTCGCGTAATTTGCAGATACAACAACACTTTGATCGGAGCGAAGAAGATGAAGAATGCCTTGATACTATCGATTTGAAGTTTAGAAAGCAAAAACAGGTATTCGGTCTTCAGTTTTCTTCTTAAACCCAACTGATCATCAGGGCCCATGTGTCAAACCGTGAACAGTGAAGAGACAATATACCCATAAAACATACGTCTTGGAAACCGCAAGTGATATGACGGATGACAAAGATCAGAAAGGAATATCTTGAGCGGAACGTGTGAACAATCACAAAAAGCACATGTAGAATACAAGTGATCCGGCCTGATACATTGTTCTCTCTCTCTCTCTCTCTCTCTCTCTCTCTCTCTCTCTCTCTCTCTCTCTCTCTCTCTCTCTCTCTCTCTCTAATTTTAAACTTTCCAATCCTCACTTCACACACACACACACACACACACACACACACACACACACACACACACACACACACAGAGAGAGAGAGAGAGAGAGAGAGAGAGAGAGAGAGAGAGAGAGAGAGAGAGAGAGAGAGAGAGATTGAGTGAGTGAGAGTGAGAGAGAGTGAGAGAGAGAGAGTTGATTACGTTAGATTCTATAATGTCAAAGAAAAAAACAACAGTCATCCAATGCCTAATTGCAGTCATGAGCTTGGAGCTAAGAGAACGACAGACTCAGACAGGCAGGCAGACAGCACAGACCACGTTGAGGCAAAGGTAGGTATAGACTGAAGAGTGACACGTGTTTGTACCCTCATCTCAGTCTTTCTTTTTGCTTTGTTAGGTTTGTTTGGTTTCGTTTTTGCTTGTTTGTTTTCTGGAACCCCTCGACATGACGAGCATGGAAGGATAGAGTGTATGACTACTTTACCTCGCAGGACAGGAAAACTACCTAGAGCTTACCAAGAAGCGTGGCATGAGACTTGGGACTGTACTCCATTTAGATTCATCAAAAGAAAAGAGTCTGATTAAACTTCATGTGCTATATGGAAGCAGAATGGAGCAAGTTCAAATATACAAGATTAAGATGTATGTCACTCTTGGCAGCAGCTTGAGGGAGTCTGGCTTCTGCGAAAATCCTACTCACCATAGAGTTTGCAGCAAGAGGGGAAGGGGTGGGAGCGGGGGGGGGGGGGGGGGGGGGGGGGGGGGGGGTGCAGGGGGGGCTCATCAGCGCGTGTGATCTCATAAACAGCTCTCGATCTGATTACAAAAGGACAAGAACCCCAAGTTTATGGCAGAGACAGCTGGAACATTTTCCAGCTGATCTGATCGATTAGGAACAAAAGTGAACATTATACAGCTTAAATCTGCCAAAGTATAACAAGTTTCCGATCGTAATGCAGTTCAGCACATCTACCTTAAAAAGACACGCCTTGATTCGTCCACACATCCAGAAGGTTCGGGTTTGAATCTTGCCAGTGCCAGGAAAAAAAAACCTTCAGGCAGCTGAGGGCATATAGGAGTGATGGCCTGGACACGGCCCGGCCCTCTCAGAGGACAGAGAGTTCTAGACTGAAACCTTTCAATAACGAGGAAAGGGCTGGGGGTCTATTCTGAAAAAAACAACAACAACAACAACAACAACAACAACAACAACAACAACAACAAAAAAAAAACTCCTGTCAATTTTTTCCAAGAGTTTCTTCCTACTGATACATCGTCATCGGGGGAAATAATCCGGAGAGGGACCAGATGACCCTCACAAAGAGCAGATTGACGAGGTCTGTAGGCTGGCTCTCTACCGTGCTTATCTCCAACCTGCCACTAGGACTGAAGACGAAAGATGTTCTAAGGGTTCACCAAAAGGGAAAGTGAGTTGAGCAAGGGCAACCAGTGCTAAGCCAAAAATTTTGAACATATCACCAGATTAAACATTCAAGCCCAACGCATCACAACTGGTGCCCTGAGAACTACCAAATACAAAGGATGGAAGAGATAACAGGACAGCTGACACCCGGTGTCAGGATAGACACAAAGGTCTTGCTGTAAGCTGTAAAGCTGTAAACGCTTGAAAAGTCACTCCTTGAACAACAGATCGAGCAGATCCATCAAACGTTAACTGGAAAGAGGCCGCTTCGTTCGTTAAGCATAATATATGAGGGCTGGAGAATGCGCTACCTGTCATAAAGACACATAAAAAGCAAACCCTGTCCCAAACATGGAACGTCTCCTCGCAGAGAAAGCACCAGCAGCTCCCGCCATTATATCTGCATCCTCTGTGTTGAGAAACGGGGACGCCCCTGGACGCACAGCAAAAAAGGTATTGGCCATAGAACATACTTGCAAACAATAGCATGTCCCCTCCCTTACACACACGCACACACACATTCTCTCTCTCTCTCTCTCTCTCTCTCTCTCTCTCTCTCTCTCTCTCTCTCTCTCTCTCTCTCTCTCTCTCTCACACACACACACACACACACACACACACACACACACACACACACACACACACACACACACACACACACACACACACTCACACTCTCTCTCTCTCTCTCTCTCTCTCTCTCTCTCTCTCACACTCACACACACACACACACACACACACACACACACACACACACACACACACACACAGCAAAGATAGCCCAATGACGGACAGCTCTCAGGATGGAGCTGCTGGAACCATCAACGGTACACAGCGAGGAATTAAGTGGTTACTGTTAGAACAGGAAATCGCACCACCAACTCTCCAACTTCTCCCCAAATTTTGGACGGAATAAAACATCAGGTCGTTGTCTCCTTTCATGGCTTCTCCCCTCATGAAGCTCTCAGAACCCCGCGAAACATGAAGGCTCAGTCCTTCTCCATGTTGCTGTGTGCTTTGCGTTCTGCAAAGCAGGAGGTGGTTCCTCAGCAGGTGCCAGCACACTGCAGCTTCAGAGGCAATAAGAGAGCAGAGACGTTGGCAGTTCCAGGATCTCAAAAAAGAGCAGACCCAAAGCAAAGTGTCCCTGAAGAAGTCCAATACAATGAGGAAGGCAGAGCAGCATAATGAGCGGCAGCTCCAACATTCCTTGCACAGACCAAGCTACAACGACCATCTGCTGGCACAAATGAAAATGGAAAACATCTTAAAGATAATGATGATGATGATGATGATGATAATAATAATAATAATAATAATAATAATAATAACATAGCAGTTATAAAGCGCCTTGCCAAAGTTTCTACGCGCTGACAATCTACACTCAAGCGTACGCAACGGGCTGCCTATCTGGGTAGTGTTGACTGAAGAGCTGCCTGCTGTCGCTTCATTCAGTCGTTTCCCGTATCATCTAGTCAATATCATTCGCTCAGTCTCTTTATTTCCTTCATACTCTCAATTTCCTACCGGGGCGCATGCTATATGTGACGTGTCATCCATACTAAAGGACAAACTAGCCTTCTCTTCCGAAAGCTGGTGATGGGATTTTACGTGTGTGCAAAATGTTATGCGTGCGTTCACATACGGAACCACGGTTTATAGTCTCATTCTAAGGACTATATGCGAAATGGAGTCTGAACCAATGTTAACTTCGAGGGTAAAATCTCCCTGTACCAAAATGGCCCGACAGAGGTTTGAACCCGCAACCCCAGGCTCACCCAGATTACGAGTCAGGCGTTCTACAAACTGAACTATTCTGGCCCCTCTTACAGTTGAGCACCGAACACAACCTACTACACAATCATTAGCATACAGCCTTTGGCACTGGACAAGCAGGTGCATGTCCTTGTGGTCAGGAGCATCAGACAGCAGACCACGTGCGTGTTCCTAAGCTGCTACCAGCATGCCGCTGGAAGGGGCAGGTTCTGGCCAGTGCCATCCACCCTGGAGTCAAGCTGTGTGCAACGGAGAGAAAAACAGGAAGAAGAAGGATCGATCATGTAAACAGTGAGGGATGTACACTAAAACGCTGCATAGTCCATGTAAGTTTTCTTTGTTACTCAACAGGTGAAAGGTTATCCAGTGTTTCTTCCTCCCTGACGTCAGGTGTGTTTTTTTCTTGTGTGAACAGGGAGATTTTGTCCAAGCAATTGAATTTGATAAACTAGTTTACTGATCTTTGTCAAATGGAACAGAGGAGACAAATGTGGATTGTGGAGTACGTGTGCTCCTATGTTGCTAGTGTGCACAAACAAATTTGGGAATAAGAAGTCAGACATACAAAAGAAACACTAGAAAGGGAGTGGACGAAGACGTGGGGGAAGTGAGAAGGGGCTGCGTATAAAAACTGAACACACACACACACACACACACACACACAAATAGGAAATTATTCAGAGTCAGGCGCTGTAAGCCACAAGGCCTGAAGGACTGGTTTGTGTGGTGAATCCCCTTTAAGTGGAGGATCACCTGGTGACAAGCGTGAATGAAGCATTGAGCGTAATGAATGCTGCGTGGATTCCCTCTTGAGGGCACATAAGACCGTATGGCGAAAGCTTGGCTGTGTCTGGAGTGGCACTGTCTTCATCTGTCCGTGGGCAGGGGTGGTTGGGTCTGTGGGGTGTGCTCGACAGCTGGAGGGTGTTGTTTTTCGCCGGTGGGCTCTGCAGTCATGAAATACGGGCTGGTACGCCCATGGGGGCTGTTACTTTAAGGCTGTTATGAGCTGCATCCTGTAGTCTGATTTACCTCTGTTCAGGAGCAGTTATGTCCCTTGATATCTTAATGGAGTGTCCTGCGCGTGCCTGTACCCATCGTCAACACAGCTCAGACCTCCAAGGGTGGTGCAGGACTGCTCTAACGGCAGGTGAAGACAGTGTTTCTCTGGGTCCTCCCCAGCACCTTCGGGTGTTTCTTTTTTCTTCTTTGCCTTAACTAGGCTGACCCTGGAGAAAGGTCCAGTGACGGTGAGGAAAGACCCACTGACCACAGGGAAAGTCCTGTTGACAGTGGGAAAGACTACAACTTTGGATTCTCTCTTGAGGGCACATAAGACTGTATAGCGAAAGCTTGGCAGTGTCTGGAGTGGCACTGTCTTCATCTGTCCATGGGCAGGGGTGGGGGTCTGTGGGGGTGTGCTCGACAGCTGGAAGGTGTTGTTTTTCGCCAGTGGGCTCTGCAGTCATGAAATACGGGCTGGTACGCTCATGGGGCTGCTACTTTAAGGCTCTTATGAGTTGCATCCTGTAGTCTGATTTACCTCTGTTCAGGAGCAGTTATGTCCCTTGATATCTTAATGGAGTGTCCTGCGCGTGCCTGTACCCATCGTCAACACAGCTCAGACCTCCAAGGGTGGTACAGGACTGCTCTAAAGCAGGTGAAGACAGTGTTTCTCTGGTCCTCCCCCCCAGCACCTTCGGGTGTTTCTTTTTCCTTTCTTCTGGGGCCTTATTCCTACCTCTGGACACACAGACCCTGTCACACACTTGGCACTGTGGCGGTAGACTTCTTGCCATAGCTGACTACAGCCTTTACTATGTAACTAGTGACATATTCGCCATATGTTTCGTCTGCAAACATCTGCTGCACGTCACCTTCTGGAGGAAAAATGTAAACTATGGTCACCATTATGTACACGTACTTGGGGCCAGTTTCAAAATGTCTTCTAGGATTTCTAGTTAACTTTTTACTCACTGCTGGGAGTGGTTAATACGCAATCCGTTTGCAGTGCGGATCTGATTTTTTTTTTTCAAGTCGGGAGAATCGTGTTCACCCTTTGTCTTTGTGGGTTTTTTGACAAAACTTTCTCTAAACATTAAAACAAATCTTGACTCCTCAGCTTAAGTGCAATGATAGTCCAGCAAGTCACACAGAGCCCTTTTCGGGGGCGTCATCATATAAAACATATTATCATATCTCAACGAAAAATCAACAAAAACCAAACCAATAGATTAAAAAAAACCTATAAACATTTATATAGAACAAGGAATAACATAGCTTTTAAAGTATATGTCCAAACATATTTTGTTCAGTTATTTTCGCTTCCCTCCTCCCGCCTCTTCAAAAAAAAAAAAAAAAAAAAAAATCTAGCAGATCTTTTAAATGATGGAAAACTGCCTGCATGCAACTGTCCCCACACTCACAGCACTACTGTTCCGTATGTTGACGCCATGCTTAGGACTTCAGTCCTTCTGACTAATCTTCCACTTCTAAATGAAACGAAAATCATGAAAATATTAAAGTGCTAAAATGTATTGAGAGGCCATGCTGGCTCATGAGCAATGCCAATGGACAATCGCTGTTCATCGTGTACATCGTTTACTGTCTCGCTGCCTGGCCAGATCATTCAGAGACAGCTGATCACTTGTGGGAAAATGAGCTCACAGATATTCAACTAACTGCATGACGCGGCTGATCTTAGTGTTGCATTTTCTCATGGACCACTACTTCACGTTACTAATCTTTGTGATGCATATGTTCTAACATATTACATCTGGAGTAGCTGATTATAGATGCATAACTGGACAGTTATTCGCACGTGACCTGCGGCCTAACACCTTCACAGAGACCATTTTGTGACAGAATTGATGAAAGTGTTGTATCCTCGAGTAAAACACTGCGTGAATTAACTGATCTCAGTGTTAATCAGTGATCACTACATGAAATGGCTTGCTATGTGACAGTAAAGTCAGTATGGGATTCCAGCCATTCTAGAAGTTTCCTTTCGATGGATATCCTCCGCTTTTCTGCCAGTGTATTGAAGGTATAAATGAAGGGATTGATAGCGGAGTTCAAAGGCAGTATGAATACAGCCAATGCCACATTCACTTGCGTAGGGATGGGCGTACCAGCCAGTGCCAACATCCCACACAGTCCAATTGGAAACCAGCACATGAAGTCTGATACGGCAACAGTGATAATCGCTGGGCTACTGCCATGTCTCGTGACACTTTTGTAGTATTGACTTTGAAGGCATGTTTCTGTATTGACCAGTAGACGAAGGCTTGGCCAGCAGAAATGAATAAAAACAAAACAAAATTAAGGATGATCACTACACTGATAGAATAGAGTCTCCCTTTGAAATCTTCCCCTGTAACTGGCAGTGGGATGCAGATACCTATCTGGCTGTAAAACTCCCAGTGTGACATCATGGGGAGTAAAAGGCAGCAATGCCAGTGAGCAGCCCACTCCCCAAACCAAGAGACAGGCCACAGCTGCTGACGTTCTCTGGAATCGCAAGGTGCTGAATGGAAAGCGAAGGACAAGAAAACGATCCAGTGTGATCAGCCAGATGATCAGAGCTGACACCTCACTGGACAACAAAGACAGAAAACCAGCCACCTTACAGGCCACACTGTTTTTTCCATATGTCGTCATAGTGGAGATACCTGCCACGGAACTCCGCATCAGCTACTCCTATGATTGAAATGTAGACACCCATTAAAAAATCGGCCACTGTAAGGTTGAGGACAAACACGCCGAATCCACTTGAAGACGTCATGCTTCTTACAAAGAAGCGTGCACAGAAACAAATGACATTGCCGGTTAATGACAGGCAGGCGACCAGCCACAGAAACGCACGGTACGCCCAGGACCGTAATAAGTCATCACATGAAGATAGTTCGTCTCTTGGAGAATGGCATGAGGAATGAAAGTTGCTTGGGAGCATTTGTCTGCAGCATATTTTATAGTTTTGTGCAGATATAACATGCAAATAGACAAGCCCTTTGAACATGTCTGGTGGGTACCGTGTAACTGGACTGCCATCAAGGTACAGTTCATTTAATCGTGGGGTGAACTGAAATCCATTGGGACTAATGATATGAACAGCTGTAAAAGTTAAGTTGAGCTTCTGTATTCGAGGAAAAGAAGAGAAGACTTTAGTATCCAACGCTGTCAGTGAAATAAATGACAGGTCAACCAGCGTGAGAACACTTTGCCTGGCGACAGATGAGGAGTCCGTGTGAAGAGAGGTGAGGGGATTCTTGGACAGTGACAATTCCTGTAAGCTGCTCAACCCAGAAAATGAAGTCATGTTCACTTGTGTCAACTTATCTCACTGAGATCAAGAAACCTCAAATTTAGCATCTTAGTCCGAGGCAAGAGGGTCAAACAGCATCGGGCAAGAACAAGGTAAATGAGGTAGACATGGTGTTTCATAGCAGAAAGTGTCATTCTCGAATCTGAAGCATCCAAAGAGCGAATGTATGGAAACATTGTCACAGAGAACGACTGGGGGCAAAAGAACGTGTGGATTTGACACAGACAGCCCAAAGGACAAGCTATATCACACACTATTTCATCATCAGCCATTGGACAGTGAGGCCAGCCGTCACACAGATGGTCGATGTGTATACAGGTTATGGATGCCCTGCACCTGAAAAATCCTGAACATATCATTTCTTGACATCTGTCTTCGTCCTTCTGGTCCAAGCAATCATACATTTCATTACATCGTGTGTAGACAGGCAGACAGTCATTGAGGTCACCAGGACAACGATAATGACTGTCAGGACAGGACTCGTTGAAATGCATTTGTGTTGACTTAATTTGCCTGATGCCATCAAAATTGATCAGGGTAGGTGAAGGGAAAAAATGTGAAATGTAACATGCGTTTCTTGTACTTACTACATCTGCGTTCGTCTGATTCATCCCAACATTGGGGTATTTGGTCACACACCATGTCATGGCGAAGACATTGACCATTACTGCATGTAAAGCTGTTCATACAAACAGGATGTTGACAAATTGATTCATCACTGTTATCCTGGCAATCGGGGATAAAATTACACACTAGAGTGTATGACACCCGCGTAACGTCATCGCTGCATGTAAACATCTGAATCAAAACGGTGGAGTCACTTAAGAAAAACAGTCCATTGACGTATGATGAGCTATTGACAAAATAACACGTTGTGTGCTGTTGGCTGCACACTGCCAACTGATGGAAACCGCACACAAGGAATGTGTATGTCACTTGGCCATCACTGCAGACTGTAAAGTAATCTTGTCGCCAGAACAATGCAATCTGAGTGTGTTCAAATGTTATTGGTTTTGTATGTGATTGCACAACAGTCCTGTTTATGTGGAACTCACAAAGTACTCTCTTCAACAGTCCTAGCTCACGATAAGTAAATGCACAGTTATAAGGTATGTGTTTAGGATAGGAAACAAAAAAACACTTCGTTTGTCTAGAATGATGAAATCTACCAGAGACGCGAAATGTATGATGAAACACAAATCTGCCCTGAAAAGCTGTGCTTCTATACATAGCAGGCAATGCTACATCACCTAATCGCACACCCAACATAGTGATCTGCAAACCGGTTTACATGCATGGCAATCTTTATTGAAACAGCAGTGACCCAATCATAAATACACTTAGGAAAACTTGCTACGCCCATCAGGCTCTGACAATACTTGTCACTGACATCGATTCTGTCACTGTCAGATGCAGGGATATTTCCAATGAATTTGTAGCAACGTCCACAGAGTGCCACCATCCCCCGACAGTCAGGACTACTGTAAGGACAGTGTCCCGCTTCATCCCGTTCATCTTCACACTCTCTGTCTTCAAATTACAATCCACGTGGTGACAAAAAACTGGAGTAATGATTCGCTGAACAATTCCATGTATCCTTAGATATTCTGTCAGGTGCTTTACTGTAGGGAAAAAAGGAAAAGAAGAGCTGAAAGCAACCCGCCATGATGCATGGTTTCCTTGGAACTTTTAGACTGAGCTGTGTTGCATTTAAAACATGAGGAAAATCAGATTTGGCTTCATATCTTTTCCAAACTCTAGTTTGTGTGTCTTGTAAATGTTGAAATAATGAGATACTTCTGAGACGTTGTCGGGGTTCTTTGAAACTGACCATGACCACATTTCCGGTTGGTATCGATATATATTCAGTTTACGTATTTGGGCCCTTCATGACTTACATTTGCTCTCATTGTCATGTAGCCAGATGATGATGATGTCATCACAAACAAATAGTGGTCCAGACTCGTCCTTGGGTTCAGACTGTGTAACTTTGAACAAACCACTTTAAGGATGTTTCTACCTCACGAAAGAATAACAAGAAACAAACCAAGTCCCCAGTCAGCTGAACTGATCATAAGCCAAATAACAAAGAATTCAGTGTTCAGCTAGGAAATCAAATAACTAACCAGCCAGCAAACCGCCCAACAAACCTCCCTATTGATTATCCAATCAATCAGCTTCAATCATTGAAGACTCTTTTTAATGTAATGACATCGCTATGAAATTGCTCATTTCATGAAGTACTAAATACTTTGCTTGTTCACGAAATCTGTGTAATATCTTCCTATCTCATGAAAGGAACAAACATGTGTGATTGTTTGTTTCGCAAAAGAAGCAATAAAAAAAACCCTGTAAATAGAAGAAGAAAAAAAAAAAAAACTGTAAAAAAAAACCCCCCTGTAAATTAAAAAAAAAATTGCAAGTAAGTTTGCCTGTTTATTGACTGGATAAACATATACCAATGCGCTCTCTCTCTCTCTCTCTCTCTCTCTCTCTCTCTCTCTCTTCTCTGTGTGTCTGTGTGTGTGTGTGTGTGTGTGTGTGTGTGTGTGTGTGTGTGTGTGTGTGTGTGTGTGTGTGTGTGTGTGTGTGTGTGTGTGTGTGTGTGTGTGTGTGTGTGTGTGTGTGCGCGCGCGGTAACAGGATGCAAATGAATATGACACAATGTAACATCCAGGGGGACGCAACCCTCGGTAAATCGACGAAACTATTTTCATTTGTCAAAAAACGAACAAACAACCTTGATGTCCAGTTGAATATGGGCCAGATGTTTCATTCACAAATGGGCAAATGATCTCTAGGTTTTACGGCATTGGTAAAGACAGGAAATTGATTGACAGAGATAGCGGGTTTGTGCAAACATTATTGTTCAAATGAGTGCTTCATTTGCCAAATTCTCACCACTTCGTGACGTATTCATACGTTTAAAATGCAACAACAGCAATAACAACAAATTTATAATAATAATAACAATACTACTAATAATAATGATAATGATAGTGATAATAGTAACAACAATGATGATAATAATAATAATAATAATAATAATAACAATAATAATAATAATAGTAACAATAACAGTAATAGTAACAAATAATAATAATAATTACTACATTAATAACAATGATGATAGTAATGATAACAACGATA
>JADBJO010012803.1:45000-55810 GCA_016801955.1 Conus betulinus | reverse complement strand
TGCAAAAAAAGAAAGTTTTTACCATGCCTATGGTCTGAAGTATTATTCAAAGTTGTTTGGTTTACATTCAGTGATGTGGACTGGTCTCCTTTTGACATTAACATCGTTGCCTCTTGTTCCATTGACTGCTTTACGTACCTCTGGGATATCAGGTAATCACTGTTGTTTTGTGTTACATCAGTTGTGTGTGTATCATGTAATTTTTTTCTGTCTGAACAGATTTTTATTTTAGAGGTTCATTTTTTTTCCTCCGAGGAGTGTTTCACCCACTGTATGGAGTTTGACACTGTTTGTTTTTCTGATGTCTGTGTATGTTTGGAGTAATCTGTCACAGTGATCCATGTGGGAAAGCTGGGTTGTTGTGGAAGTTCTGTACAGGTCAATTCCACTTTGCCATCATATATTGTGTCATCTGAAACTTAAACTAGCAATTTTGCCAGTCGCTATCTCTTTTTGGCCTGGGTTTTTTTGTTTTGTTGTGTTTAGTGGTAACAGACATGCAAATTTACTGCTGTTTCCACCATGTCCATGTTTTTTTCATGGTGCTTTCACCATTTGAATGTTTTTCCACTTGAAAGGGAGTCGCAATATTCTGGGGAGAGTCCATCCACAAGAAGCAAAATGTGTTTCCTTAAAAGTTGAATAGTGTAATATGAACAGTAAGAACACCATGTTGTCGGGGCTCCCCACCCCCCCTTCCCACCACTATTAGTTTTGGGAAATAAAAGCTCTTCTTCCTTCCTTCTCCTATCCCTGGTTTCATTTTTGAGCATTTTTTTGTTTGCTTTGTGTTCGTGGCTGGGTTTAAAATGACAAATGGAATAAAGGCGGTGTAGTAGACCATGTGACACTTTAATACATGGAATGAAGGCGGTGTAGGAGACCATGTGACACTTTAATACATGGAATGAAGGCGGTGTAGGAGACCATGTGACACTTAATACATGGAATGAAGGCGGTGTAGGAGACCATGTGACACTTTTCATGGAATGAAGGCGGTGTAGGAGACACTTTAATACATGGAATGAAGGCGGTGTAGGAGACTTTGACACTACATGGAATGAAGGCGGTGTAGGAGACCATGTGACACTTTAATACATGGAATGAAGGAATGAAGGCGGTGTAGGAGACCATGTGACACTTTAATACATGGGAATGAAGGCGGTGTAGTAGACCATGTAACACCTTAATACATGGAATGAAGGCGGTGTAGGAGACCATGTGACACTTTAATACATGGAATGAACGTGGTGTAGGAAACCATGTGACACTTCATGGAATAAAGGCGGTGTAGGAGACCATGTGACACTTCATGGAATGAAGGCGGTGTAGGAGACCATGTGACACTTTAATACATGGAATGAAGGCGGTGTAGGAGACCATGTGACACTTTAATACATGGAATGAAGGCGGTGTAGAAGACCATGTGACACTTTAATACATGGAATGAAAGGCGGTGTAGTAGACCATGTGACACTTTAATACATGGAATGAAGGCGGTGTAGGAGACCATGTGACACTTTAATACATGGAATGAACGTGGTGTAGGAGACCATGTGACACTTCCAGCCCTCAAGATGCAGCTGCAGCGGTGTCCTCCTTTCTGCAGCCAGTGGTGAACAAGACGATCATGTCAGATTGTGATTATGTCCTGCCTACCACCTGTCAGTGTCATGGTACCTTTTCTCCAGTTTTGGCTGATACTGAAGCACTCTTATTAGTTCTAGTGATCTGAAATTCAATATTTTCTAGTCTTGATTCGATGTGAATGTATTTCTTTCTCCTCACACAATATTCTTTCCCTTCCTCACCATGTGTCGGCCATCTTCATGTTTAAGCTTCGTCAGACCAATTGTGAGGCCTCAGCTCAGTTACTAGCACGCTTTGAATTCCTTTTCTCCTTTTTCTGTTCAGAATCAAGATGAAGAATTTTGAAAAACTGCAGAAGTCTTATAAAGATCCGTTTGGACAGTTTAATTGTACACATAAAAAACCATTAGATCAAGTTTATCTTGTATGTTTTGGTCACAACATATTAGTCTGGTGAATTTTTTAAATGTGTCAGTGTTTGTGCTGTCATCACTTTTCTGGTAGGTTTCTCTTGTTCTTCAATTGCTGTCAGAAACTTCTGTTCCAGTGATTGACAGCGCTTTTAACTAAAAGAACTTGACATGTTTTGAACACAGAATACATGACAGCCCACAGTGATAGAAATAAACAAGTAGATGCAGCCCACATGCACACACATTGCATGCAGATGTAAACATTATTCTTACACATGATCATGTATATGTATAAATTTTTGTCTTGTCATTGTATCCATATAGGAAGGATCTATAACTATAGTCCATTTGCCCTTATGGGAGTACCACCGTCCTCTTTTTCTTTCTCTTCCTGTCTCTTTGGTTTTGTCTCTTTGTCTGTCACTCCCTCTCTCTCATTCTTTCTCTTGCATTCTTTCTCTCTCAAGTATGAACTTCTCACAAACAAGCAAATATCACTGGGAGGAAAGGGTGGGAAAGAGATAATGTTCACTGGAGATGTGTTTCAGCTCGTTCAGTTGCATACAGATTCAGTGTAGTTATTGGGTAATATATCTGTGAAGTGCACTTCTAGAAAAGGGGAAAGAATTGTTTAGTTGCTGTGTGTCGCCTGGTATTTGAAGGTAACTAAACGTCTGTCCATGTTCCCTGTTTTCCCAGAGAGCCTAAGAAGCCTGTGCATGCCTTCCAGACTGTCGGTGAGAACACAGCTTTGGGGTCTCTTTCTCATTCTTTCTCTGTCTCTCTCTCTTTCTCTTATTCAGTTTCTCTCTCTCTTTCCTTTACCCACATCCTCTCCATACTTTCACACTTTGTTTTACCCTTTCTCTGTCTGTCTGTCTCTCCTCTTTCCCTCCCGTCCTGCTGCCTTTGTTTAAACCCCTTTCCATGTCACTTGTTTACTTGAAGTTTGCTTTTTGTTTGTTATTGTTTTCTTGTAAGATGGTTTATTTTTTAGCCTTCGGTAATTTTCAGGTCAGTGTATAGAAGTCATCATTAATTTGTCATTTCTCTTTAGTGAGACCCAGATTTTTTTTCAGACAGTTGGTTTTTGTTCCGCTTTTCCATGGTTAGTGAAAAAAAATCTTTTGTCCTCTCTGTCAGTTTGTCTCTTTTTGCGTGTGTGTGTGTGTGCATGTGTGTGTGTGTGTGTGTGTGTGTGTGCATGTGTGTGTGTGTGTGTGTGTGTGTGTGTGTGTGCTTAAATACCTGAGTGGTAAACTGGTCTTCTCTTGGCTTTGTCTGGTGCCAGCAGTTCCAGACTCAGTAGAATGATAGGATTTAGAGAAGACAATTAGTTTCCAGCCATCCCATGCGTGGAAATGTTACTTTGATTATAATTTAGTGATAAAACTTTTTTTTTAAGGACTTTTGAAATAGGAAAGTTGACATCTTCTTTAGAGCTGTCATCACTTATTGTGCATGGTGTAGGCAGATGTGTGGATGATAAATGTACATGAAGTGCATATGTATGTGTGTGAGCCCTTGAGCTTGTGTATTTGTGTGTGTGCGCATGTGCATGTGTGTGCGTGCATGTTTTGTGTGTGTGTGTGTGGGGGGTGTGTGTGTGTGCGTGTGTGTGTCTGTGTGTGTGTACGCGCATGCCTGTTTTGTGTGTGTGTTCTCATGCACCAGTATTTTATTTGAACATTGACATTTTCTCCTAGTTAACAGTTTATATGTTTTATATATAATATTTGCTCTTTTAATTTCCTCTTTCCAGCGGGTGCTTATCAGGTGAAGTGGAACAAAGTAACAAACAACTTGTTCGCTACAACACATGAAGGAGATATCCGCATCTGGGATCCTAGGGTAAGACTGCAAATGTCAAACTGGGATTGACATGTTTCAGGTGGTAATAGAGTGGGTTTTAAAATTTACTTTTCCGTCATTTACCAACGTGGTGACCCATTTTGTCATATTTTGTGCACATGTTTGGCAAAAATACAACAAATATGAAGAATTAAAAGAAATATGTAAAAAGAATTCCTAGAGATGAAGTTCTTGAATGGTAATTGCACCTGCAAGGGTCAACCAAATAGGGGCTCTGACCAAGGGCAACAACCTTTTTATCTTTTGCACGTGAAATCGCCTCAGTGTGTGTCGGTTTCTTAGACAATATGCCCTGAAACATTGTTAAAAAAAAAAAAAAGGTGAGAGGGCATGAGTTTGTACAAAGCATGCACATGAATCAGGTTTGACAGTTGTTTGTGTCAGAAAGAACTGTTTTCTACTGCAGTTAATGCAAGATCAGGTGGTCAATACCCCAAAGAAGCCTTTGCAGTGTGACGGCAAGTGAAAATGAATGGCCCCTCTCTATCCCCACTTTAAAAGTGATTTGGAATTTTGTACATGCTCTTTGTAGAAAATGTGTTCATTTTTGTTGAAACATAAACCAATAGCAGTTTTAGGGTAAAAGGTCTGCATTTAATTCCTCCATTGTAACTGTCACTTCTCTGTTGGTAAGTCACTAGGTCCCAGAGTCTGCCTGATCCATGGGGGTGATGAACACTGCACCAGTCACCACACGGTGATGTCTGTGCAGCTCTTCCTCTGTCCCTCCCGTGACTGCAGCAGTCACCACACGGTGATGTCTGTGCAGCTCTTCCTCTGTCCCTCCCGTGACTGCAGCAGTCACCACACGGTGATGTCTGTGCAGCCCTTCCTCTGTCCCTCCCGTGACTGCAGCAGTCACCACACGGTGATGTCTGCAGCCCTTCCTCTGTCCCTCCCGTGACTGCAGCAGTCACCACACGGTGATGTCTGTGCAGCCCTTCCTCTGTCCCTCCCGTGACTGCAGCAGTCACCACACGGTGATGTCTGTGCAGCCCTTCCTCTGTCCCTCCCGTGACTGCAGCAGTCACCACACGGTGATGTCTGTGCAGCCCTTCCTCTGTCCCTCCCGTGACTGCAGCAGTCACCACACGGTGATGTCTGTGCAGCTCTTCCTCTGTCCCTCCCGTGACTGCAGCAGTCACCACACGGTGATGTCTGTGCAGCCCTTCCTCTGTCCCTCCCATGCCTCTGACCCAGCACTTTATTGGGAGGATGATCTGGAGAGGATGATCTTGGAGAGGGTGATCTTGGAGAGGGTGATCTTGGGGAGTCTGTTTGAACTGGTCCCATGCTCATACCACTTCAGCTTTTTGTTTGTCATTGGGTCCAAAGGGTCTTCATGGAGACTCTCATGCTGCCAGATGGATGTGCATACCTCATTGTTTGTGACATGCTCAGTGCAGGAGATGCCGAGTACAGCGCTAAAGCTTTCCAGTTTCGCTGCTTGGATCTTCTTTGCATGTCTACTGTCTCAGTTATTATTATTATTTGCAAACATACACGATGGTGGACAGCACAGTCGCTTGCAAAAGCTTCAGTTTGAATCTGTTCTTGTTTTTATAGATTGTTGTCAGTTTTACTGGTGGTGCTGCTGGTGTTTTTGCTGCCTGTGCAAGAATTTCAGTCTTGATCCATCGCGACTGATTATGGCGCCAAGGTGTTTGAAGTGTTTCACGGTCTTAAATCCTTATTCACTCACTGTGGTCTTTGTTTCCATCTTTGTACTGTTTGTCACTTGTATGGTTTTCTTTGTCACTTATTTCTGTGCTAAATGAGGGGAATATTACATTCAGGGAGGTTATCAGATTGGTGAGTTCCCCTTTAGTTCAACTGGTCCTTCAGTGTCATCAGCAAACCTCTTTACAAATAATGGTTTAAAGTAATATAGGCGTTTGAATGTTTGTTTTAACTCTTCACTGCACCAGCTTGAAGTTTCCAGGCTATGTACATGAAAGGGAGAGTATTTCATGCCAATCTTTGGAGTTATTTCCCTTCAGTTACCAGGCAAAAGGGCTTGGTAACATTATGCCATCACCCTGGACATTTTGTGTGTTATAGGTTACAGAATGTGCCTTTGGGCTAAGAACATTTTCAGGCAATTGCAATGAAGCGGCTAAAATGTTCTTGCACGTACTTGTACATATTTAGTCATACATACATACATGGATGCCCATGAACGCTTTTGCCGCTATGTACACCAGGCCTGTTTACTCATAAGATTTCGCCATGTGTTGTACACATGTTTGGTGATAAGATGATGAGTATGATGAACTAGAAAAAAGATATGTCGAAAAAATTCAGGAGCCTTCGACCAAAGAGCGACAACCCTTGCCAACTTGTGTGTGAGAGAGAGCGTGTCAGACTGTATCTATTTCTTTGACAACATACCCTGAAACATTGTAATAAAAGATAAAAGAGACAAGAGAGCATGTGTTTGTGCCAAAATATCCTGATGAATCGGGTTTGAAAGTAACTTGTGTTAAACAGAACTTATATTTACCATAGTTACTGCAAGATAAGGTGATTATTACTATGGAGAAGTCTCTAGTGTGATGTCATCTGAAAATGGAGTGAATGCCCTGCTCTCCCACCCCACCACCCCTTCACCCCCTCATTTTAACAGAAATCTGGAATTATTTGACACATTCCTGTAGAAAACATGCTTATTCTTGTTGAAAAATACACCAATAGTACTTTAGGGTAAACAGGTCTACAGAACACTTTCTTAAGAAAATGACTGAAAAAAAAAGATTTTTCTGCAGATCACATTTAGGAAAAAAAAATTATGCCAGTGATCAAAAGACAAAAAATTTGTTGCAGACCATATTAATGAAAGCAAATTATGTCGCATGGGGGCTTTTTAAGGTGATGTTTTGTGACTGGAAGCCAGTTTTTGTTGTCATTTGTTTGACAGATGATACTGCAGTGTACCAGTTGTTTACATCAGCATATTCTGCTACAGGACACATGTAGATTTGCCTTTGCATATGTATGTGTGTACAGGGCCAAAAATTCCCAGATAATTTTTAGTTGTCTTAGGGACAAGTATGTACAACAGTCGACTTGTCCCTTCAAGTTTCTACTTGCCCTCCTTAAGTGAAGGGACTGTTGATAGAGTAATTACAGGTAGTGCAATGACAAGTCACCAATCGTAATTCAGCATGGCGTTGCCTGCGCACATGCGATGAAAGCGTGGGAAGGAGAAATTAGGAATAAGTATCTTCCTGCCGTTCATACAGAATATGATTGCGAAAAATGTCACAGTGTATGAGTATAGAAGGAAAGAACTTTTTAGAATAAAATTGTCATGCTCCTCTCATTCTTGCTTTCCTGGATTGTTGTCTGTGTATGCACATTTCTCTCTCATGACCACCCACCCACATTCCAAAGTAAATCCAGTTCATATCTACATACATGTGAAAAGAAAGGGACCAAGCATAGTGTTTGAGGGGTAAGGATGGGGAATTTTGGGGTGGGGGAGTGGGGTGGGGGTGGCGGTGGAAGTGTGAAAAAGGATTGGAGGAACGTGTGAATGGTTTGCCTTGAAGCTAACTGCTTAGTCACCCTGTCGCTGATGCAGTCAAAAAGTGGTGGTCCAACACACAAGTGGAGAGAGGATTTCCAGTCGTCCATCATAAGCTTCAGTTGTCAGGACAATGGGACAGGTGGCTGTTCAAGCCCTGGTGTAGATGTGTGTGTGTGTGTGTGTGTGTGTGCAGAAAGGTAACGTGCCTCAGCAGTACATCGCCGCTCACCTGTCCAAGATCCATGGATTGGACTGGAACCCCTGTGACCAGTACCAGTTTGTCACTGCGAGTCAGGACGGCTATGTCAGGGTGAGGTGAACCTCTGGGGGTTATTTTTACTTTGTAACTTGCTGCGTTATTTTAACCTAGCATTGATACAGCTACCAGATTAATTATTTAAGCGTGCAAAACAAAACTTTATGAAAAAGAGGTGCAAAAACCAAATCAAATTCAGATCGCATTACTGTATGAAATTCTAGAAGTGAATGTAGTGTGTGTTGCGGCTGTCTGTCTGTGATGTTTATGATTGACTACTGTAAACATGCCTGTTTAAAAGAAACTGGAAATCCATCCTTAAGATAATGCCGACTCCATATCTTAGTCATCTCACACACTGCCACTGAAATGGAAGTGTAAATACCTGTGTAAAGTCTGCATGGCTTTCTGAACTGTCTCTATCAATTCTGTAGCGACTGTGATGCTCAGTTCTCCACAGCAGTCTTGTGTAGAGAGTTCTAAATGATTTCACTCTCGTTACACACAATACACCTGCACAGTCTTTATGGCTTTCTGAGCTGTCCATGTCAGTTTAGCGGTGACTAGGCTGCTCAGTTTTCCAATTTGTGTTACATGGAGAACACTTTTATCATTATCAAGTTACATACAGTAGCAGCTGAAAAATACTTTGGGGTTGAATTTTGAGCTTGATTTGAAGCACTTTATAAATGTTGCCCCTTTTGCTGTAGCAGCCATCTTCAGGGGGTGACCTCTTTAAGTTGAAATTCTCCAAAATTAAACAACATCCAGTCGCAGGTTGGTCACAGTCAAGGTGTAATGGTGGACAGGCAAGTAGAGGTGGATCAGTGCTGAGGTCTTGTTAAGACAGAACACAGAATCACAGTGAAATAAGGTTGCCTGCTGTTTCTGTCCCACCTCCATTTTCCAAGAATAGAGAATGATGCTCACAAAGATCACAGAGGATTGGTCAGTATGGGTGTGGGGACAGTCACCAACTAGCATGTTGAGGATGACTTCAAATGCCTGTATGATGTGGAACAGGAGCTGATCTGTCTTGTTGAGGGTCATGACCGAACAGCTCAGACGAAGGGCAGGGAGATCAGTTCTGAGATGACACTCATCTTCAAAGGTGTTGAGAGACAAATCAAAGTGATTGGCCAGGAACCTGAAACTGTCAGCAGCTTTAATCAAGTACTTGGGTGCTATTGTCACTCTGACGAAGGATCCAAACTGAGAAGCCCTGGCCACAACAACACACACAGTATCAGTGCAAACTAAACTGAACATCATCCAGTATGGCAAAGCTTTCTTGCATCAAAAAATAAGAAATTGGAAATGAAATGAGGCAGGGAACAGTAAACAATAAACAGTAAACAGGTGGGATAGACTTTGCTCCCATAAGGAAACCTAACACAGAGTAACTTTTATTCAAGACTGGCACAGCTTTTAAAACTTGAATAAAGTCAGACAAATACAAAGACGAACAATCTAATAGTGGGGGAAAAAACAAGCGCAGAGCCAACAACTAAATTGTCTTCATAGTAATGACTTGGCAAAACTTTGAACTTAAGGAGGGTGGAGGGGGGGGGGGGGGGGGGGCAGGAGGTTGAAGATGTAAAAACTGGGAACATGAAATTAAGAGAATATGAAAACTCTTCACTGGCTGCATAAGGGCGCCGTCCAATTTCACGCTCTCCCCAAACCTGTCACTCGCGCATCTTCCGCCGCGCATGCTACCGCGCTTGGTATGCTGGGAAAGCCCGCGAAACGCGAGACATTTTCACACGTTTCATCGTTTTATGATGGGGCGCGTGCTTGTGGTGTTTTTTTTTTTTTTTCTTTTTTTCTTCTTTTTTTTGTTCTTTTCTTTTTTTTGTTTCTTTCTTTATCTTTCTCTTTTCTTTTCGTTTTTTTTTTTTTCTTTTAGTTCTTCCCACGGCGCACAAGATTGTACTGATCTGAGGAAAATCGGCGTCGGGGTATAATAGTGTTGGACGTAGTGAAAACATGTGTGAATTCTTCTTAGGTTAGTTTTGCCGTTGTGTGTGTGTGGGGGCCCCCCCGCCTCACACACACACACGCACGCCACACACACACACACACACACACACACACACCACACCGCACACACACAACCACACACACACACACACCCACGCGCACGCAGCACGCACGCACGCAACTGAACCACGCACGCACGCACTTACTTCACGCACACACCACGCCACGCACGAACGCACGCACGGCACGCACAACGCACGCACACACACACACACACACCACACCTACACAACGCACGCACGCACGCACGCACGCACGCACGCACGCACACACACACAACGCACACACACACACACACACAACACACACACCACACACACACAGAGTGTGCGCGGTGTGCAGTGGTGCTCGTCTGCTTCAACTGTCGTTTTTAATTAGCTGCTGTCGGCAGCTGACTAAGAAGGCCTTATCTTGACCATCTTTCTCCTCGTACATTAAATCTCTCTCCTAGCTCTCCTCCTCTCTAGTCTCTCCTCTCATCTCTCGCTCCCGTCTCTCTCTCTCTCCGTCTCCTTCTCTCTCTCTCCTCTCTGTGTGTCTTAAGTCTCTCTCCCTCTCTCATGTGTTGAAGCTCTGAAGTCTCTCTGTTTTGATTTGAGCTTTCGCCGCATTGGTTTCTGTGCCAACACTCTTCTCTCTGTTGATGCCACAAAAAAGCCTTGTTTCTGTTTTCATTCTGTCTAGACTTGATGACTGTAATAATGGTCTTCTAGGTTACTGTCCCCAGAATCTTCTCAGTCGTCTTCCAAAAGTACAAAACAATGCTGCCTGTTTGATTCTCAGGACAACCCCGATCTTCCTCTCACGTCGTCACTCCCTATACTTCTTTCTTCTTTCTCTTCAACTGGCTGCGGTCGATAAACGAATAGATGCAAACTGTTCTTACTTACCTCTGCTTTGAATCTTTGAATGGCTTTGCTCCTTCCTACTTTTTCTGATCTCCCTTCCTTCTCTGCGTTCATTCCAGGCCTGGTTGCGTTCTTCTACCGACACACTCTGAACTCCGTGGTTCGAAATCCCTCGATTTCGAACTAAAACCTATGGTGGTCGTTCTTTTTTTCTTTTCGGGTCCGGTGTCTTGGAACAATATCTTTGCGATAGCTCAAA
>JADBJO010012803.1:27500-32500 GCA_016801955.1 Conus betulinus | reverse complement strand
ACCCCCCCCCCCCCCACACACACACACACACATACCTGATGAATGAATGTATGCCGTAGTATCTCCGCGCCGCTTTATGCGTATTCGAACACAGCATCTTTCCTGGCGTGGGAATTTCGATGAAGGCACGCGATGTAGCTGGAACTGGCTCTTTGACGGACAACATGTGTCATGCGCTCGGCAATGGGAAAGAACGAGTCGACTAAATCCGCCAAAGGAAGTGTACGTAGCTGTTAACTTACGGTTAGCTGTTAGCGTAAGGGACCCACAGCCGTGAATCTGACTATTCGTATGTTTTCTGGAAAGAAAAGAAAGAAAGAAATAAAGAAAATAATGTCATCCTCCTCCACAGTTCATTGAACTGACAGTTTATATATTTCTGTCACTTTCTTAATACGTATCAAATTTACACAAGGTAATCTTATTTGTACTAAAACGTGATATGACAGATGAGGTGCGGGGGGGGGGGGGGGGGGGGGGGTAATTATGCTTTAACAATTAAGGAGTTGATGACGTACCTTACACTGTTCTGGACCACCAGAACGACAACACATTTAAAAGGGCATCAAAAGTGGCCATTTTAAGCGGGACGCTTTGCGGGATGTGAACTCGCAACCCCTTGATAGCAAACTCAATGTTCTACCACCGAGCCCAAACCAGGAACCTCCCCGCCCCGCCCTTCCCCTTCCTTATGGCTGACCCCAAATGTCAAAAGTGTAATTACGCGTGCTTCATGAGGCGAGCGTAGTGTCTGCCGACCCGACCACGCGTGACGACGCGTGGTGTCAGTGCGTTTGTCGACCTGTCCACCTGACAGCGAGTGGCCCAACGGGGCGTGTCAGTCAGTCTGTCCGCCAGTCTGGCATTCAGGGCACGAGACACCTGTCTACACCTGAATAACAGGAAGGGAGATGGGGGTGGAGAGGGAGAGGGGGAGGAGAGGGGGGTTTCGGAATATACGGGGATAAATGGTAAAGGGGAAGGTAGTGGCGGCTGGGGGGAAGGGGTGGAGGATGGGGATGGAGGAGGGAGGGAAAGGCAGAGGAGAGGTGGTGAGGTGGTATTTGGATGGGAGTGGGGCTGGGAGGCGTGGGGGGGGGGGGGGGGGGGAGGGTAGCAGAGAGGGGAGGTTAAGAGATAGAAAATGAAATAATGCAATACAAAATTGCCAAGACGTAATGAACTTGCCCAGCTTGTTTGCTGCTTCTTGGTCGAGGTGTCTTTCTTTGGTTTTGTGTGTGTGTGTGTGTGGTGTGTGTGTGTGTGTGTGTGTGTGTGTGTGTGTGTATGTGTGTGTGTGTGTGTGTGTGTGTGTGTGTGTGTGTGTGTGTGTGTGTGTGTGTGTGTGTGTGTGTGTGTGTGTGTGTGTGTGTGTGTGTGTGTGTGTGTGTGTGTGTGTGTGTGTTGTGTGTGTGTGTTTGTGTGTGCGTGCGTGCGTGTGTGTGTGTGTGTGTGTGTGTGTGTGTGTGTGTGTGTGTGTGTGTGTGTGTGTGTGTGTGTGTGTGCGGCTGTCAACAACAAAATGTGTCTGACTGTCTTTAGGGGAGGTGTCCTCATATGTCACCCTGTCCTCCCTAGTTTAGAGGTCGTCCGCAGTGATAAATACATCACCTGGACTGCATACTGGCTGACCCAGCTCCACGGGTCAAACAGGTGACCAATGTAACCACTCATTACGTCACGTGGTCGTTTTCACCCCACGACATTGTTTGACAAATGGCCTGCCGGAATCAGAAGTTATTTCAGAGCGGGAAAAAAGAAGATTCTGTCTATCAAAAACAAACAAACAAACAAACAAACAAAACAAACAAAAAAAAGTGCCAGTTACCTTTTTCATGGTTAAGACGCTTTTGGCTTTTACTTTTGTTTTTTTTTTCCCTACACTTCCTTTCACTGTCATTCCTTTATACTCCCCTACCCCCTCCCTCTTTCTGCCCAACATACACTTAAGGAAATCACACACACACACACACACACACACACACACACACACACACACACACACACACACACACACACACACACACACACACACACACATGCACGTACCCACGCACGCACGCACATACATACATACATACATACATACATACATACATACATACATACATACATTCATACACACATACATACAAACACACACAAACACACACACACGCACGTATGCATGCACGTGCGGACGCACACACGCACGGATCAACACACACACACAAACACACACACACACACACACACACACACACACACACACACACACACACACACGCACGCACGCACACACGCACGCACGCACGCACGCACACACACACACACATACTCACACACGCACATGTATGCACACACACACACACACACACACACACACACACACACACACACACACACACACACACACACACACACACACACACACACACACGAAATACCACGACATCAACAACAGCAACAATAGTCATTTTCTCGCAGGAATATGCAGTCTTCTCATTGTCAGCATGAACGGATATGTTGAATCGTGGAGTAGAGTGGTGTGGTATGGTGTGGTGTGCTGTGCTGTGCTGTGATGTGGTGTGGTGTAGTGTGCTTTGGTAGTAGTATGGTGCGATGTGGCGTAGCGTGGTGTAATTTGGTGTGGTGAGATGTGGTTTGGTGTGATATCGTCCCGTGTAGTTTGGTGTGGCGTCTGGCTTTGAGCTGAGTTGCTTTTTTTTTGTGTTCTTACTTTGCATTACGCCAGGGAGTGATGTATGCGCCGTGCCTGTTGCGTCTGTTGTGCCTTGCTTTCAGCCTTTACAGTCTTGGAATCGGTAAAGGACAAGCGGTCTTGGCTGTGCTGCCAGGAGACCACGCAGACGCTGTGATTTACGTTCACACAGCTCCAAGCTCTGTCGAACAATCTGTTTCCAGACCATGTCTTGTGGGGGTCCCGTCTCACGGCAAGACTAGCCGAGATGAGTTCAGATTTAATGCCCGCACACTCCCCGATAAGAATGGCTGTGATTAATCTTTACAGAGAAATGATGATGAATCCACACAGAACCAGCAATGACTTATCTTGAAAAAGAGAAATTACGATTCATCCACTAGAACCCAGCATTGATTAATCTTTAAAGAGAAATCACGATTAATCCACCGGAACCAGCCATGATTAATCTTTAAAGAGAAATCATGATTACTCCACCAGAACCAGCAATGACTTCTCTTCTCAAAACCACAAGAATGGATGTCTGTCTTACGCCTCACTTTGGGAAGATAAGTGATTGCACGGTCTTCGTTTCCCTCGTCCGGAGTGCGTGGGTTTACCTTGCCCAAGAAGAGCAAAGAGGTCGAAACGCGTCGTGTTTGTTTTTGTGATTTGTTTGTCGCCTTGGTATGACGGATGAGTTACAATTTCTCTTCGACAATTGGTTTCAGTTTCTGCTTGCAGTCACCTCGCTTTAAGACTAGCTGCGTAATTAGTCAGATGTAACTTTCTACTCCCCCACCCATGGTCCTTGGGCTGACAGGAATAAACTGTTAGAGGGGAGAGGGGATGAGGGAAGGGGGGAGGGAGGGTGCGGGTGGGGAGCTCACGTTTGTGAGAGCATCGAATTGCCAGTCAATACCGAGAGAGAATGACGCCTCAGAAAATGTCTGTTTTGTTTACCTATCGTACAACAACAAAGAAGTAGCAGAGAGCGTTGTCATCTATGAATGTTGCCTGGAAAGAGTCAGCCTGCTTACACATCCTGGAACCAGTGTCCATGCCAGTTCTTTTGTTGCCTTTGGTTCTGATATCATACCCTAAAACAACAACAAGCCGTTAAAAAAAGAGCAGTGATGTCTTTTTTTTTTTTTTGCGCGTGAATGTGACGCATTATCTCTAAACTGATGTATTTAACTGTGCTTGTTATTCATTTTATGATGTTGCTGTTGTTGTTGTTCCTGCTGCTGCTGCTGTTGCTGCTGCTGCTGCTGCTGCTGCTGCTGCTGCTGCTGTTGCTGCTGTGTTGTGTGATCTGCTGCTGCTGTGCTGTTGTTAAAGGTTCTGTTATTCTGTTAGACATTGCTGTGTAACTAGTTTGCCAAGTATCTATCGCCAAGGCAAGCCGATGGACAAAGAGAGTCAAATGCATTCTTATTTACATTTTTGACGTCAATCGTTTTACTACACTTTACGGAAACAGATATGATGTATCCATTAAACTGCAGTTTAAATGATACAAATTCAATAGTGATAGCACAAACATAGCATGCAATCGTCATACTGTAAAAAAAAAATACTGTAAAAAAAAAAAAAATAATAAATAAAATTTTAAAAAACATTCAATTTTCCTCTTTGCTATGCTATGTTTGTTTGTTTTGTTTGTTTGTTTTTGTTTTGTGTGTTTCATTTGGTTTCCAAGTTTTAGGCCAAACTTCCATGAAGAGAGAGAGAGAGAGAGAGAGAGAGAGAGAGAGAGAGAGAGAGAGAGAGAGAGAGAGAGACGCAGCAGTAGCTAACAGGAGAGAGACAGAGAGCATTCTGTAAAGAGGATAATGCAGCTGGAGAGAAGCAAGAATCCAATTATAGTCGGGACAAACACTTACACTATCTGTGAGAAGATTTCGACTTCAGTTTCTCTGCTGCTCGTGACATAAGCACGTGGCACGACCTTCCACCCCGCGACGTCATAGCTCCTGCCAAAAGCCGGATGCTATCTCTGCGCATGTGTTGAAAAGCCGTCACTTTGTGCCTCCTTTTCACAAGAGCACGACGATTAAGGGAGACAAGTTGTCGGCTTGACTTTAGCGCCGGGCAACAAGGCGGGGTTTGTGGTGTAGCTGTCTGGGAATGTGTGTGTGTGTGTGTGTGTGTGTGTGTGTGTGTGTGTGTGTGTGTGTGTGTGTGTGTGTGTGTGTGTGTGTGTGTGTGGAGGAGGGGGTGGTGTGCGCGCGCGCGCGAGTGTGTGTATGCGTATGCGTGTGTGTGTGTGTGTGTGTGTGTGTGTGTGTGTGTGTGTGTGTGTGTGTGTGTGTGTGTG
>JADBJO010012803.1:7500-15000 GCA_016801955.1 Conus betulinus | reverse complement strand
GTTGTAGAACAGAATGTTCCATGTGTTTCTAGAACAGAATGTTCCATGTGTGTTGTAGAACAGAAATGTTCCAGTGTGTTGTAGACAGAAATGTTCCAGTGTGTTGTACAACAGAATGTTCCAGTGTGTTGTAGAACAGAATGTTCCCGTGTGTGTTGTAGAACAGAGTGTTTGTGTTGTAGAACAGATAGAATGTTCCAGTGTGTTGTACAACAGATAAAATGTTCCAGTGTGTTGTAGAACAGAATGTTCCAGTGTGTTGTACAACAGAATGTTCCAGTGTGTTGTACAACAGAATCTTCCCCTCCCTGTAGAACAGAATGTTCCAGTGTGTTGTAGAACAGAATGTTCCAGTGTGTTGTAGAACAGATAGAATGTTTCCAGTGTCTTGTACAACAGATAGAATGTTTCCAGTGTGTTTGTAGAACAGAGTGTTCCAGTGTGTTGTAGAACAGAATGTTCCAGTGTGTTGTAGAACAGAATGTTCCAGTGTGTTGTAGAACAGAATGTTCCAGTGTGTTGTAGAACAGATAGAATGTCCCTGTGTGTTGTAGAACAGATAAAAATGTTCCATGTGTGTTGTAGAACAGAATGTTCCAGTGTGTTGTAGACAGATAGAATGTTCCAGTGTGTTGTAGAACAGAATGTTCCAGTGTGTGTTGTAGAACAGAATGTTCCAGTATGTTTGTAGAACAGATAGAGTGTTCCAGTGTGTTGTAGAACAGAATGTCCCAGTGTGTTGTAGAACAGAATGTTCCAGTGTGTTGTAGAACAGAATGTTCCAGTGTGTTGTAGAACAGAATGTTCCAGTGTGTTGCAGAACAGAATGTTCCAGTGTGTTGTAGAACAGAATGTTCCAGTGTGTTGTAGAACAGAGTGTTCCATTGTGTTGTAGAACAGAATGTTCCATTGTTGTAGAACAGATAAATGTTCCAGTGTGTTGTAGAACAGATAGAATGTTCCAGTGTGTTATAGAACAGAATGTTCCAGTGTGTTGTAGAACAGAATGTTCCAGTGTGTTGTAGAACAGATAGAATGTTCCAGTGTGTGTTGTAGATCAGACAGAATGTTCCAGTGTGTTGTAGAACAGATAGAATGTTCCAGTGTGTTGTAGAACAGATAGAATGTTCCAGTGTGTTGTAGAACAGATAGAATGTTCCAGTGTGTTGTAAAACAGACAGAATGTTCCAGTGTGTTGTAGAACAGAATGTTCCAGTGTGTTGTAGAACAGAATGTTCCAGTGTGTTGTAGAACAGATAGAATGTTCCAGTGTGTTGTAGAACAGAATGTTCCAGTGTGTTGTAGAACAGAATGTTCCAGTGTGTTGTAGAACAGAATGTTCCAGTGTGTTGTAGAGACAGAATGTTCCAGTGTGTTGTAGAACAGAATGTTCCAGTGTGTTGTAGAACAGAATGTTCCAGTGTGTTGTAGAACAGACAGAATGTTCCAGTGTGTTGTAGAACAGATAGAATGTTCCAGTGTGTTGTAGAACAGATAGAATGTTCCAGTGTGTTGTAGAACAGATAGAATGTTCCAGTGTGTTGTGAAGAACAGAATGTTCCAGTGTGTTGTAGAACAGAGAGTTCCAGTGTGTTGTAGAACAGATAGAATGTTCCAGTGTGTTGTAGAACAGATAGAATGTTCCAGTGTGTTGTAGAACAGAATGTTCCATGTGTTGTAGAACAGAATGTTTGTTCCAGTGTGTTGTACAACAGAATGTTCCAGTGTGTTTGTAGAACAGGTAGAATGTTCCAGTGTGTTGTAGAACAGAATGTTCCAGTGTGTTGTAGAACAGAATGTTCCAGTGTGTTGTAGAACAGATAGAATGTTTCCAGTGAGTTGTAGAACAGAATGTTCCAGTGTGTTGTAGAACAGAATGTTCTAGTGTGTGTTGTAAACAGATAGAATGTTCCAGTGTGTTGTAAGAACAGAGTGTTCCAGTGTGTTGTAGAACAGATAGAATGTTCCAGTGTGTTGTAGAACAACAGAATGTTCCAGTATTTGTACAACAGATAGAATGTTCCATTTGTTGTAGAACAGACAGAATGTTTCCAGTGTGTTGTAGAACAGATAGAATGTTCCAGTGCGTTGCAGAACAGATAGAATGTTCCAGTGTGTTGTAGAACAGATAGAATGTCCCAGTGTGCTGTAGAACAGATAGAATGTTCCCGTGTTTTGTATAAAGAACAGACAGAATGTCCAGTGTGTTGTAGAACAGAATGTTCCAGTGTGTTGTAGAACAGAATGTTCCAGTGTGTTGTACAACAGACAGAATGTTCCAGTGTGTTGTAGAACAGACAGAATGTCCCAGTGTGTTGTAGAACAGACAGAATGTTCCAGTGTGTTGCTGAGCAGCGTTTAATCAAAGGGATTGTTGACCAGATAGCCTGTTGCAATGTGTTGTTGCTGAACCTGTTCTAATCAGCACCAGTCCTCTAGAACGTGATACTGGGGTTTTACCGTCAACACTGAAAACACACGGAAGGTGTGTGTGTGTGTGTGTGTGTGTGTGTGTGGCGGAGGGGGGGGGGTGTGGCAGGGGGGGGGGGGGTGCGAGGGGGGGACGTAAAGGCTTTGGATGAAACATAAGTGAGTGAAACTTTGAGTGTAACTTCAGATTGCTGCAACTCTGGTGAATCATAAAGACGAGATTGGGCAAAACGTTACACACACAGACACACAGACCGACACACAGACACCGACACACACACACACACACTCTCTCTCTCTCTCTCTCTCTCTCTCTCTCTCCTCTCTCTCACACACACACACACACACACACACACACACACACACTGTCACACACCCCCCCCCTCCAACACCCCCCCCCCCCCCCCCCCACACACACACACACATGAACAAACCAAACAGCCGAATGCAATTGACATGTTTAATCAGAAACAGCGCGAGACACAAAAACGAAATGGTGCACAAATATACACATAAGACGACATCTCCCAGTCTGTAGTTACTTAACATTTCACTGACTTCTGTCGTGCACAATGACTCGACCGCTCACTCAACGACTCATTCACTCAACGACTCACCAAGTCCTACTCACTCACGCGCATAGCCATCACCATAGCAACACAATCCGAAAACCAAACCGGCGTACACGATTCCCATACTCTCGTTTCCCAGAATGTCGATTTCTAGGGATCTATCTATTGATGACACATGTACATCGGACATGAACAGGTAGCAAGGTCAAAGTATCAACGTATATAAGTTACTGTACTGGACAGACGTCAAAAGTACTACCGTACATCAAATACTATACCGAAGTGACATCCATGTATTGAATGAACAGACGTGATTGTATAGAGAAAAAAAATAGACATCAATAGGTAGAATCGACGCACATTAATGTGTAGTATGAAAACGTGTAGAATAAACAAACACCAATGTGTAGATGAAGGACACGTCAAAGTGTAGAATAATCACATCACTGTGAAGAATCAACGGAGATATCAAGGTGTCCCATGAACAGACGTGAATGTGTAAGCAAACAGACATCTATGTTCAGATTGAACACAAATGATTGTCTAGAATGAACACACCCCAATGTACACAACGAACACACGTGAATGTCTGGAATGAACTTTGCGTCAATGCGTAGAATGAACAGACATCAATATGTAATGAACATACATCAAAGTAGAAAATGAACACGCATCAATGTGTTGAAGGAACAAACCTCAATGTGTAGAATTATCAGACATCAATGTGTAGAATTAACAGACATCAATGTGTAGAATTAACAGACATCAATGTGTAGAATTAACAGACAGCAATGTGAAATTAACAGACAGCAATGTGTAGGATTAACAGACAGCAATGCGTAGAATTAACAGACAGCCATGTGTAGAATTAAACAGACAGCCATGTGTAGAATTAAACAGACAGCAATGTGTAGAATCAAACAGACAGCAACGTGTAGGATTAACAGACAGCAATGCGTAGCCTGTACAGCCATCAGTGTGTTGGTGGATGGATTGACATCAGAGTATAGAATGACAAGCCATAGATGGATAGGATGACCAGACATCAGAGTATAGAATGACAAGCCATAAATGGATAGAACGAACAGACATCAGAGTATAGAGTGAACACACATAAAATGGATAGAACTAACAGACATCAACGTGTAGAATAATACTGGGAATCGAGAGGACAGGAACCGTGAACACAACCGGCAAAACTCACTCACCCATGTACTATTTCACGCCAAAGCACTCAATTAAATGTGTAGTACCCACAGGCCTACTGTATCTTATGCCACAGCAGCTATCACCAGTAGCACTTTACCGTTTCCTCTGATCCCAGATTAGCTGAAAATACACAATTAAATTCACCCAGATTTCAAGAGCAACGATCACGAATTTACGCCGGTTACATCCAAGTCGGTTATATCATCGTCGGTTATATTGAAGTCGGCTGAAGTTGGGCCTGGTTGGCCGAGTGGCTAAGGCGTCAGACGCTCCTTCCAGGGTCCGGGGTTCCATTCCCACAAAAATACCCAGGTTGAAAGAGATTTTCTCCTTGGAGTTGAAACCGGAGCTGACTCGTATCACCTCCCTTCCCCCTCCCCCTCCGCCATCTCCATCCACCTGGACTTTAAACCGAAGTCCTGTGCGCAAACTTATACAAATAACATCTTGCATGCACGTTGAATGTTTACTTCATTTTTTCGGATAAGAGTACACCCCCAAGTGCCGGTGGGGTGTTTAACAAACATAAAACACATGTACTGTGCGTGGTGTGGGGTTTAGATGTCATTCACGAAGACGGAATGTGGCTGCCTGTATGGTGGGATTGAATTAGCCGCATAGGCGAAAATCTCATCACTTATACAGAGAGAGAGAGAGAGAGGGCAAAACAGATAGAGATATACAGACAGACAGACAGAGAGAGAGAGAGAGAGAGAGAGGGAAACGAGAGAGATAGCAGACAGAGAGAGAGAGAGAGAGAGAGAGAGAGAGAGAGAGAGAGAGAGAGAGAGAGAGAGCAGCGAGGCGAGCAAAAATCTCATCAGTGATAAGAGAGGGATTCTAGACAGGAGAGAGAGAGAGAGAGAGAGAGAGAGAGAGAGAGAGAGAGAGAGAGAGAGAGAGATACACGCGCGCGCGCGCAGACACACAGACAGAGACATACAAACAGACAGAGGACACAGAGAGAGATAAAGAGAGAGACAGAGGGGGGGAGGGGAACAGACAGACAGACAGACAGACAGACAGACAGACAGAGACAGAGATCGCGCCTAAAATCCAGCGACAGAAGCGAGTTTTTTTCCCCACGTCTGAAACGGTATTTAGCGTCAATAGAGATACTTCCGACCCGTCGCTAGGCCACAAACTGGTTATAAACAAAAGCCGGTTACATCGAAGAAACATCCCCACTCTCACTGTACTTTGCTATAATCGGCTGGTCATGCACTGGACTCACGGAATTACAACGGCTCATCCTGTTTGTTGACCAGTACACCCCTTTCCCGCGCTTGTCAGCCAGAATTTCACGTGACTGTTTTTCTTCAGTTTTTTGTTGTTGTTGTTGTTGTTGACGTTTGTCTACTTTTTTCTTTTTTTTTTTTTTTTTACTAGCACACTCATATTTGCTCACGCACACGTACAAATGCGTGCACGCATGTTCCTGTAAGCACACAGACATACGCGTACACGGATATAAGTATATGCGCCGTGCATACACACACACGCGCGCGCACGCACGCACGCACACATACACACACACACACACACATTACATGCCCTCCATCATTCCCCCCCCCCCTTCCTCCCTCCTCTTCTTTTTTTCTCTCCAAAACTGTCTATTATCACTTTCAGCGAAAAAACAAAAAAAAAAAAAAACAAAATAAAAACATTTTTCTTTTTTCACTGACAACCAACCAACCACAAACAAACAAAAAAAAAAAAAACCCACAGCCCCAGTCTGGCACCACTCTGGCACTACACTATACCACCACCACCCCCCCACTGCTCACAAGGCAGACAGTTCCCCCGAGCTCAGCTCCGGCGGACTGAGATCCAGACTGCTGCTGCTGCCGTCCACCAGTCGGGTCTTGGTGTTGGGCAGCCGGTGCTCCTTCTTCCACTTCATGCGCCGGTTCTGGAACCAGATCTTGATCTGGCGCTCCGTCAGGCACAGCGCATGCGCGATCTCGATGCGGCGCCGGCGCGTGAGGTAGCGGTTGAAGTGGAACTCTTTCTCCAGCTCCAGGATTTGGTGGTGGCGGGTGTAAGCCGTCCTGTTCCGCTTGCAGTCGCTGAGACAGGAGGCGCCCCCTGCACACACCATGGGAGAAAAAGCGTAGGTAGAAGTATATTTGAAAAGAAAAAAAAAAACATTAGGGGATGAAGGAGACAGAGAGAGAGAGAGAGAGAGAGAGAGAGAGAGAGAGAGAGAGAGAGAGAGAGAGAGAGAGAGAGAGAACTCTGAACTCTGAAAGTTTTTAATTGTTAGGCCATCGACCTGTATACAATGGGCACACGTTTGCTGAGAATAACATGAAAATGGGTACGGGTCATTAGGAAAGGAAGTAATCTCTTTCCAGAAATACATACGCAAACAATTACAAGTTCGTCAATGTCCTCGGCGGCAACTAACCCCCACTCTTTCTAAAAATTACAAGGGGAAATAATTCCAGGAAACAAAACCAAGATAAACAGAAATATTCTCACTTATGTTTGAAACCAATCACAACACATATTCATATATCTAGTTTCCGTTCATAAGTTCATGTCCTGTTTTCAGTGCATGAAATATATACATTGCCAAATTTCTAAGGATCATCATGTTTTCAGATTGCATCAAGTAAGCTAAACAATCGCCATTTGGATAGGAATAGAATCTTGATGAATATTTTTCTCGCATATATGAGTACTTAAGACATTCAAACAAGAAATGAAAATCGTTTTCAATTTTATTAAAATGGACAGTTTTTTGTCTGTTCGTCATATCTGTTATCAATTTTAAATCGCATGATCCCAAATGAAATCTCGAAAGAGCATACCGAAATTTGCTCATTGTTATAACTGACAAATATTTTTTTTTCTGTGAGGAATGTAGATTTGAATGATCTGTATGTTGAAAAATGGTCGCTCTGGGAAAATTTTGCATTCCAATCTTGCAAATAGCAATCCAACATTCGTTGTTGTAGTTCCTTCAAGAACATCACTTCATTTCCAACCCCTCCATTTACTAAAATCTCTGAAAAAACAAAAAATATCAAAACATCTTTTAATTAATATGATATGACCAGTTATGATGATTGAAATGACCACGGGTTTGATTCGGGGATCTTATTCAGAACCACCATATGGGCTTGCTTTGGAAATCTGTCAATTGCCCATATTTTTGGAGTTTAAAACCAGTGTTTAATGGATTTTTAAAGTACTGTCAACATACGAAGGATATCGACCGGTTTCACCATATATCATGGTATTCGGAGAGAGGAGAGAGAGAGAGAGAGAGAGAGAGAGAGAG